>JBBPDE010213353.1:0-14328 GCA_037974605.1 Nannopetersius ansorgii
CTTCTTAAGCACTGATGTACGTCGCTCTGGATAAGAGCGTCAGCTAAATGCCGTAAATGTAAATGTAAATGTAAATGATGGACGATTTTAGAATACATTCAGTGACATTTTCCTCTTTTAAACCCACATGCATTTTTCACTCGTTTTTGTTATTCGTACCTTTCATACAGTGGGATGAAGCGTGACATCTCGCAAGCTACCCAGATGAAGAATGGATCTCTTATTTATGTATTAGGGGAAGCATTATTTATGGAAGCTTTTTGTGGATGCAAATCAGCTCTTGGCTCCACGCCAGATAAAAGTCTGCCTACCTTCCCTTCTTCTCCTTCTGCAATCGTGCAGAGAGTCTACTGAAATGAGCTGCAAGAACTGAGAAATACTTCAGAGTAGATCCAACATTGTATAGACTGGACTTTATATTCAGCTTAACAAGAATATACTTGAATATAAATAGGCATTCATAGAGAAGGCCCTTGTTTTAGTAACCACCGTTTACTGCCCCTAGCAGAACAGAGCAGCTCCTTCTTTGATCTTGCCGCGTGGTGATTGTACTCTACAGCTCAGGCAGATCATTCTCAACCGTGATCAAACCGGGTTCTAATCATGTGTGTGAGTCTGTCTCCCAGCTTCTGCCACAGCTGGTGTTTTGGCCCTCCTTCAAAAGAGCAGGTGTGTGCTGTCAACAAGCACACACACTCTTCACTGGAAGCCGAAGAGGGGAGAATCAAAGCAACTCCTTCCCTGCTTGTCATTCAAATAACAAGGGCCATGTTAACCTGCTAAAAATGACCACAAGGTACAATATGTGGAGGGACAAAGTAGCCTGAAAAGTCATTATCCGCACCATAGGCTTCGCACAGCCACGCAGAGACTAAAGTTTTGTCTCAGGTAGAGTTTTGTATACGTTTCACCAGAAGACATCAGTATCGGTAAGAAACTCCATAGTAATTAGAACAGGCACCGGAACCATTTTACTTTGAAATATCATTCGCATCTTCCCACCACTTATCCACCCAGTGGTTTGTATGGGGGGGGGGGGCGACATGTGAGAACCCCCACACCAGAGAAAACACACCCAACCCCACCCCCACCCTCATGCTTCCGACACCCCCCCGAGTACAGTTTTCTATCATCAGTCCTTTCAATAATGTCTCATATAAATATCAGCAGATATCACATACAATGAGGGGCAAAGAATATTCAGACGCACTTATATGAGATTTGAGTTTAATATAATTATGCTGTACACATCCACTATAATGTACATAATGCATTTTAGGTTCATAATAATGTGTATAGTATGTGTTCTTTTACCAAAACAAATATGGGCTCAAAATGGAAATGATATCACCGTCTAGGCCAAAAAGTATCCTTCTGACTATATGTGTGGTGTCCTTGTCTTGTTTAAACAGGATCTCCTTCTTTTCTTGAGCTCTATTTTCTTTTCTCAATTTCTCTTTCTCTAAGAACACCTGGTAGGTTGCTCCATTCATGTTTAAGGTACCTTTATTAGTCCCACAAATCCCAAAGGTATAATTTAAGTACACTATGTTTCCTTTGATAAAAGGTATCTAATGCAGATCTAGATCATAATGCTCCCACCTCTTTACTTCACTGGATAATGGGGTTCTTTTAATCATCCATCTAATAATCAAAGACTTTTAATCACAATACAGTGTTTTTAGTGACTTGTTGCATTAATACAGAATAGAGCTGTCGCCATGCAGTCATAAAGGGACATATGAACTCTGTGTATTTCGTACTGTCTGCACTTATGTGGTCTTGTGTGTTTGTCCGCCATGGTTCCGGAGGAACGTTATTTCGTTTATTTGTGTACTGCATTATATGTGACTTGAATTATATTAAAGCTTTTCTCCTTTGATTTAGCTTCAACAAACACAGAGTGAAAAATGCCCTGCCTTTCTCTGGAGGTACGCCTTCATTGTACCTCTTAAAATGACACAAGTGCACAGATTAAGGCTGATTAGGCTGTAAAACTACTGATTTCCCTCCTTACTTTCTCAAATTTGCCCCTTAAATAATAGAATCTCCTGAATTAACATCTTAAATTGAACACTAGGGAGTTTCACATGCATCTAATTTTAAGGTACAATTAAGGGGTGGGTTTCACAAATGAACAGCCACTTAATTAAAATAAAGGGGTTTGGTGTGTTTTCAGGAGTACATTAAGGTAGAGTTAAGCACATTTTAAGTACATTGTGTTTCGTAGTGCGAAAAGCAATCTAGCGGCTGGAGCTTTTTTTGTTTCTAGGTGTAATCAGCTAAATAACAAAGCTATCCAGACTTACAAGCCATCTGGTGCAGCTATTTGGTCCCATTACTGAAGTGGCATCCTTACTAAACAATCTGTGTCTAAAACAGTTGACTAGAACTGAGGTTTACATGCAGTTGTTTATTAGAAGCAACTGCATGTAAATCCCACCCCAAACTTCGCAGTAACCTCACATGTGTTACATGCGTTTATTATTTCTCATATCTGTGGAACGACGAAGTAATTTTGGCACGCTTTGTTCTAGTGATGCACTGTGGTTAATGCTTACAGGGTGCATTAAATATTACTTGGCTGGAAGATGAAAAGACTTTATACACTTCATTAAGTTTCATTAGGTGTGATTACTCCCATAATTTGACTGTAGGCATGACTGTCCTCTGCTGCAATGACTTTATCTCATCATTAATTAATTCTTCACTACATACGTCTGTACAAAGACTAGCGAATCATTTCGCTACATTTCAATACACCTTCATTTTACCCTTTAAAATGACATTCATTCTGACCTCCCAAGCAGGAAATGAAGGGAAATTCAGAGAAAGGTGCACACGTTAAGGTGGATTAAGGGGTAAAACTACTGAATTTTCCCGTTACGTTTTCAAATTTGCCCCTTAAATAATGGAACCTCCTGAATCAGCACCTGAAATCTAAGCTTAAGGGGTTTCTCACTCATGCCTTAAATCTGATTTTTAGGGGAAATTAAGGGGTCGGTTTCACAAATTAATGACCACTTAATTCAAATCAAGGTGTTGGTGTATTTTCAGGGGTAAACTGAGGTAGGGTTAAGCACATTATAAGTACATTGCGTTTTGTAGCGTATTGCCGCATTTTGTTCTTTGTCTTGACGGTATATTTTCCATATTTTCCAGACTTTTCAGCTATTTTTCAGACGTTTAAGCATTCACAGTAAAAGAATGTTAGCTTTGATTCTCAACCATGACAAACTACTGAAGAGTAACAGCCCTAACTACACAAGGCATAATAAAAGACATTGCAGCTAAGAAGCTAGAATTGGCCTCTGTGGGACAGCATAAGAATTTAAGGGGTCGGTCTACTGTTCCCCTTTACGTTAGTTATCTAATCTAGAGAACTGATGGGATACTGGATTTATATATTCCAAGCTGGAAAAGCTACTGAAAATAGCAGTTATAAGCAAAATAATTATAAGAAAAACAACTATAACTATAATTGTAGCTAACAGCCATAGCACCAAAATGACAGTCAAGTGCAGGGCTGTAAAGAAGGCTAAATATGTGTTAAAGGTGCAAAGGGGGACCAAATCCATATTAAAGTGTATTTGAATGCAATGTCATTAAAGTCCTTGTTGGAGGAATGATCAGATGTCCCAATACTTTTGGGACATCTGACCATTCCTCAAGTCTTTTTGAGCATGATGCTACAATCTTTGCACACCTATTTATTACGTTCTAGATTCCATTATGTTCTATATCCCATATTTGCATTTGCTCCCAACTTAATCCCCACCCACAAGCTTTTACTCCTCTATCAGATGATGTTACCATCACATGCGACTTACTTTTCTTTCTCCTTCAGTCAGTTAAACAGGTGTTCAGTGTTGACAGTCTAGTACAACCCATCTAACCTTTAAGCAGAGCACAAACGGGCCAGAAAAAGGCCAATTGCGCCAACTTTCCAAAATGTCACAAGTTCCTGGGCATTAAAATGCAGGCTCACGTATCTGCTGCAACCCCAAAAAGCCTCCTCTTACAGCATACGCTTCCATTCTAAGTGTTGAATAAGAGATGTGTTTACTACAGTGGTATTTTTGCTCTACAATGTAATCTGAAGATGGTGGGGTGGACAATGAGGATGTATGTAGATAGCCCTGCCTGATGAGGATCTGGGGGTGTAGTGGTGCACGAATTCATTCCATCCTCACAAATGGCTGTCAGCACAGATACGTCCCCTGCGATCCCATAATTGCCTGCATGGGCTGTACACAGCGGCCGGGCTGTGGTTATTGCTACACTGCTGCTTGTGTGTTAAGAGGATGCTGACTAACAGTGACACACTGGTAAGAGAGGGTCACTGATAGAGAGGTATCTGTAAAGGGAAGTGTGACATTTAAGTCCACAAAAGACCACAGCAGTGCACAACTTAGTGATTTTCCTACTATAACAGACTTGACACTATACATAAAGACCTTGATTATGATTATTGGTATAACTGGACCGAGTGTGGAAAACACTTAAAGCAGGGACCAAGGCTAAAGCACGCAACTGGCATTTATGCACCCCCTACATTTCTGAAATAGCATCTAAACTAGATGCAAACTTTGGAACCCTAGCATGCCATGGCTGATTCATTGCCTCTGGAGTGAGTTGAAAACTGTGCACAAAATAAATGGTATCAATTTCCTTTGGCCAAGCTCTTCATATTATCATTATTATCATTCTTTATTGAACACAAGAACACAAGCAGCACAGATCAATGCGGGAAGTGCAACAAATGGAAAAACACTTTCTTATATGGACGTTTCTCATTCTCATTTCCTGTTGATGCTCCTATGTCACATAGAAGTTATCGTAACATTGAATAATCATAACCACTACTGGGGTCTAAACATGGAGTCACATGCAAATGACCAAAAAGAACAAAAATTATCACATTTATTTTTATTTTAGGCCTTAGAAAAGAACGGAAAAAGCAAGATCTTTGAACCCAGAAAAACTTTCATTACTTGTGGGTGGGGAAAAGCCGCAGAGGGAGGGGGTCCAGAGAGCGACCGAGAGAAAGAGCAACAAGCAGCGAGAGTGTAGGAGAACAAACTCCGGTTTTAGACTTTTTACACAGGTTATATTAACTGAAATTGGATTTATTAATACACTAGATTTAATAATACAGTCTAGTACACTCTAGATTTAAAAATACACTAATACAGTTCTAAGGGTTAAACTTGATTTTACACTGAGGAAGAACCTTTTTAATGAAGCCAAGTACTAAGGTAGAACAACACAATGGTACATTATAAAGATTTGAGAAATCATAAAAGAAAAAAAGAGAGAATGAGAACAAATAAATTAAACAGTAGTCAAATGAAATGAATAAAACAGTAAAACTTTAAAAATCCATAGCAGGAATGAAGTTGAGGATTAGCCTATCTTCCTTACTGCTGCTCACTTGGTGCCCCACGGTTAAAAGTGGATTTATCCAGCTCAGTGAAAGCTTGGGGGACCTGGAGTGTAATAAAATCACTAGGGTGGATTCAGTAGAGGCTGTTACAGTGAACATGGAAGTGATATACAGTGACATCTGTGACATCTGGCTGATGAGAGTCTTAAAAAAGCAGACAATGAATTTCCATCCTTACAGATGGAGAGGATCATCCGACTCGTAAAGTACATCCTGTACAAGTGCCCTGTAATGCACAACAGAGCATTTTCTTGCTGTGCAAAGGGAAGCAAGTTTAGTTTCGGGCTTTGTTCATTGGTGAGCTTGCTGATGTGATACTTTAACATCAGTTACTCTTTGGATTACTTTAAAGTAAAAACTGAATACAAGCAACACTGTAAAAACAGCATACATTTAGCTTTACATGCACTGAGAACAAGTCTGTGATGTTTCAGTGCTACTTGCAGAGCTTTGAGATTTTTCAATTGCTGCATTCTCTGAGTAATAGAGTATGAAACTATATCAGCATGTAGATGAATATTGCAATTTCTTACAGTTGATACAACATCATTTATGTGAAAATGAAAGTGGACCTAAAAGTGAGCCTTGTGGAACACCTTTATTTATAGCGAGAAGCTCAGATTTTCAGCGCCCAAGGGCCACTCACAGTCTTTGTCCGAGCGGTAGCGCAACAGTTTCATGGTCAAAGCCACGATACTTTTTCACTACAGTAGGTGATCATCTTTATCAAAAGCTTTTGATTGATCAGTGAAAACAGCAGCCCACGCTATCACATTCCACAGGCAGCTTTGTTTCAAGTGCAATAAGAGTTTCATTCAGAACCAGGTTAGCAGAAGTAGCACTGCTATGTTTTCCCTAAAGCCAAAGCCAAGTGCCTACAACAGAATGTACTTGAAGAAAAGATTGAAGTTATATCTAAAAATGAGATTGCTTACACCTAATGCTGTGATTGTAAGTGGATCACTCAAAATTTCTAGCCGACAAGGTAATTTCTTTTGTTGGCGTTATTGTGCCAGCAATCACACTACTGCATCTTTGTGTGTGTGTGTATATCTGTTCTTCTTTCCATTGTTATACTTGTATTTATAGCTGGAATTTTCCTCCACAGTTTTTTAAATATTAGCATGTTTCCAATGTCAAAACGCCCGTTAATATCAGGTGCAGTGGACCTAAAACCTAGGTGCAGCTAACTTGTTTTGCTCATAAAACCAATGTTTTGGTGTTTCAAATCACTGGTTTTATAACAGCCACCCAATCAAACCTCCCATTGTCTCATAAAAATGCTTCTAGTCCTTGATTGTCTGTTGCTTTTTGGTAGGCCTTCAAAAAGAGCAACAAAGCTACAGAGAAGCCTACCTAATATCTTTACCACTAGTGAAAAACTTTAGGAGTGGCAACAATTTTGTGGGTATCAGTTCGCTTCTCATAACTGGACATGGCACATTTGATGGATTCAGCCTGATCTTTAATGGTTTTCTGGCATTTTTATGGTACTCAACATACAACACTCATGAGCATATATTCAAAACTGTATGGGATCACAGGTTCCTTTAGCAGCCTTCTGAACAAATGTAAATGGATCCTGTGCATTTAACCTGAAGAATAAATTCGAATAAGTCGAACACCGAACACCGAAAACACCCACAGTTTTTAAGGGTATAACTGCAGATGAACCACAGGGCTTTGCTCATTATCAGATGAGCGTTGTTTATATCATAGCAAGGATCAGATATGGATGAGGAACCACATGCAGCACCAATCTATCCAAACCCATAACAAATAGCTTATCTCCGCTGCAAACAAATGTGTCTTCTGATAACTAAATTAATATATTCACCACAAGTGAATGACTTTAGTTTAGTTGCATAGTTTTTAGCAGCGGCCAAGATTTTACGGGTATCAGTTTGCTTCTGATAACTGAAATGGCACATTTGATGGATTCAGCCTGATCTTTAAAGGTTTTCTTACATTTGATCTGAAATGGTGCTTAACACACAACTCTCATAGCAACATATTTAAAACTTAAGGTAGACACATAATGATCCTTCCGAAAAATCAAGCCACACTTTTCTGTCCATGGGGCTGGAATGCCCACCTTTACTTTAACTGTCTTAGGTAGCGGGGTTGCCATTATCTACTTAAACTGCATCACTACACACTTGCTAGAAGAGTTTTCGGTGTCTCTGTGCTAGGAAGAAAACATTTACATTTACATTTACATTTACGGCATTTAGCTGACGCTCTTATCCAGAGGTACATCAGTGCTTACATCAGTGCTTAAGAATTCCACAACTGTTTCTTACCTGAAAAACAGCTTAAATCCATGTCAATTATTTAACTAAGAGACTGCAGTCAGAGCATCTATACAACAACTGTCACAGAATACCTAGCCAACACCTAACCAAACAATACATAAGCCATTGGAGCCATTGGAGAGAGCGAGAGAAGCAAAAATGCTCATGCCAGTCACTGACTTAAAATGACATAACAGTTTGTACACAATGTTCATGATATAATCTTTTACAGTGTTACACTGAACAAAGAACAAGTCGCGATACATTGAGTTTATTTGATATACTGCCCACCTTTAGCTCAGACTAAACTGAACATATGCTATGCTTGTTGACAAAAACAGTGATGCATGAACACTGAATTTAACTGGATATGTAAAGACAAACTCTTTGTTACTGTGCTTTAGGAATCACAGACAAGTTCCTTTATCCTTCTGGTAAAATGTAAATTTTGCATCTGACCTGCAGAATAAATCTGGTCACTGAACACTCCATAAAAAACACACAGTTTTCAAGGGTAGAACTGCGGATGAACCACAAGGCTTTGCTCATTATCAGAGAGAGAGTTGCTTATATCATGGCAAGGATCAGATATGGATGAGAAACCGAATGCAGGATCTATGTATCCAAGCCCAAAACAAAGAATTTATCTCTGCTGCAAATAAATGTGTCTTTATAATTGGCATCAACTGTTGAAGACGAGAATAAGCTTCTACAAATGTTAATGTATTTTACTGTCTAAACTGAAATCTTCAGGCTTTAGTCATTCTTGGCGTTCAAGAGGTAGATCAAAAAGTATCTATTTTCTTACCTTTCATCCGAACATCTATTTCTCATTATATTAGCAAGATTAAGAGTACGATGGTGAAAAGTACTTGATTATTCAAATTAAAAACGCACTGCTTAACATGTACATTCTTGATAAATCAGCTTAGTGGTTACTTTTCTGTTGACACAATAAACATGGTATCCTCGGGTCATTATAAAATCTTTAGTCCACAAATCTTCACAAAGGCACATATTACAATGCACAGTTGGCTGTAGTTACAAATATATTTTAGTTAAATCAAATGTTTGCTGTAAACAATTTGACACATAATCAGAATCAGAATCAGAGAAAAGAACAATATATAAAATAATGTAAATAAACTAAAACTTCAGCCTGAAGTACTCTATGATATTTACACAAATGCTTAAGTATAAATACTAGTGAAAAGTAACTTACACAAATAGAGATCAGTAGTATGAAATATGTAGTGATACGTGGTAAATCTATTGCAGATAATAATAATAATAGTAATAATAATAACAACAACAACAACAACAACAACAACAACAACAACATATTGCACATAATGATAGTGTTAAAAATGTACTATATAAAAATATAAAATGGCTTCAGTTTATTTGCACAGATATACCAAATGTTGAATAAAATCACTGAACTTTTGATTTTTTTTTTCAAATGTGGTTCTACTAGCATGTTTGGTCATTATCAATATATCATGATCTGCATCATAAAAATGCCATTTATCATAAAATATTTTTTCATCAATTGCTCACCCCATGTTAACAATTATTTGACTAACTTGTCAAAAAATAATTGCTATATTCTTCCATTACTATTGTAACCAGCAATGACATGATAGAGACCACACACTCGCTTTTCAGATGACTTTTTCATCTCGCTAACTTTCTTTCAGCCTCAGTATAAAAGGAGATGGCTGGTTACACTTCATCGCCGTGTTTGCTCCCAATGCAATCAATCACTTTAACCATCACAATCATCATAATTATTCCACAAATGCATCACAGGGCGAGAGGAAGAGAGGAAGGAAATAAAGATAGTTTGAAACAAACACAATGTAAGAAAGAGGGAGACTGCTGTGTTCTATTCCTCCACAAATAATGAAGTCTGTGTTCAGGCAAAGCCATCCAATTAAGGTTTCCTCTACTGTCTTGCTTTGTTCTGGAAGGACCATTTAGCACTTGTCAGAGAAATATTACTCTGGTAACTGACTGATAATTATTTTGTTTTTCTTACATTAATCTGGAATTAGGTGCTCACTTATTATTATATTACAGCACTATAGCATTATATTACAGTACAAAAATGGTTGTAGTAAGTGTAACAGAAAGGAATTCTCAATGGTATTTTTTAGAAGCTATACACCAGCATCACCATATGCTTTTTTTACTTGTAAGCAGATGCTAAAAATGATGGCTTTCAGCAGGGTTTGATTATTTTACTTTATTTTTTGTTGAACAGCATAAACATGGATAAATATTGCGACACACATGTTTTTAAGGGTTTGTTCTAGGCATCCTCAAAGGAGGCTCCATAAAGACATGGTTGGATGAGTTCAGTATAAGAACTTGACTGCTCCACACAGAGCCCTGACCTCAACCCCATCCAACACCTTTGGGATGAACTGGAACGGAGATTGCGAGCCAGACCTTCTCGTCCAACATCAGTGTCTGACCTCACAAATGCTCTACAAAATCCCACAGGAAGTCCAAACTCTTCTGCAAAGCCTGCCAAGAAGAGTGGAAGCTGTTCTAGCTGTAAAGGGGGACCGATTCAGTATTAAAAGTCTATATATTTGAATGCAATGTCCCTGTTGGAGGAATGGTTATATGTCTTAATACTTTTGTCTATATAGTGTAGCTTGCTTCATTTTTTCTTCAAGAAATGTACATTCCACAAATAAAAATATTCTGAATATCTTTTCTTTTTTTTACTTTGACCACAAAATTCACTTTACCTGCCTCTTTTTTACTGCTAAACCCTGGGAAGGGTCATGGTTATCTGCTGGAGTGAAAGAGAGATGAAAGCTAGAGGAGAGCTGTGGCAGGTAGCAGATAGCTTCTGAGTTTTAGTGAGGGAGCTTAGAAAATAAAGCATCCACGACTCTACAAAGCTTCCTTTATGTACACAACTTCCAAAGGCTTTAGAAAACAGAGGCCATCGGTTACAGACAGAACATCAGTGCTAAAAGAGGGGTGGTGAAATACTGGAATAGCCTGAGGGACCCATCTGCTAGTATGTGGTCTTAACGATGTTAGTTTATATTGTGATGGTTCGATACTGACATTGAGCCACCAGAACTATATAAAAATGGCTTCAGTTTATTTGAGCTGTCAAAGAGGACCATCAGGAGGGGAAACCATCAAAGGAGGACCAACTCCATTTTAAAGTCTATGTATTTGAATGCAATGGCATTGAAGTCCCAGTTGGTGTAATGATCAGATGTCCCAATACTTTTGTCCACATAGTGCGTCTTTTTCCTTTGTGCTAATGGCAACATTTATACAAATGGTGCCTTTTCTGTTAACTCATTAATTAATGCAGTTCTAAGGCCCCATTTGTTTCCAGTTTCCAGTTCCAGATTCCAGTCCAAAGCCACGAATGCTGGGAGGGTGAAGGCTAGTGCATGTTTCCTCTGAGTCACAGACACCTACGCTGGCTCGCTGAGTGATGGCAAGAGAGGACGGGCCATCCTACTCACTCAGGGGCTAATTAGAGTAAAGGTATAACATCACGATTTTAGGAAATGTTCACATAACACAAAATGTAACAAAAATGTGTTACTTAGCCTGTTCTTGGCCAGACGTAACGAGCAGAGACCTACAAAAAAAGGCTTATTAGAATGTTTTTTGAGGAGTAATGACACCAAAGTTTACAAAAGCAGCCAGAAAAACACACATGATCTTTGAACCTGGGAGACCTTTCAGGATAGTCTCCGCCCACAAACGGGCGGGGAAAGCCGTAGAGGGAGGGGGTCCGGAGAGCGGCCGAGATAAAGAGCAGCAAACGGCGAGTGTGTAGGAGAACAAATGCCGGTTTTAGACTGATTTACACTGTTTATATTTACTGAAATCAGATTTTTCTAAGGGCTATATGACTTTTAACAAAACTGGTTCTTCCCTGGCATTATTCCAAAGAATGCATTTTTATCTTTAAAAGTGTACAGGACCACATCATGAGGCCTAACACAGATATGGATGAGAAACCAAACAATTTAAAAACAAAGCACAGACAGGAAGAGCTAGCTCTTTATCCTCTCCTCCTCCTCTTTGCCTTTGAAGGAGAAGTAACTAGCAGCTTTGAAGATGAATCCACTTTACCTCAAACTCTGAGCTCCCCCCCCCACAGCAGATTGATGTTCTGGTGAAGACTCAGACTTCTAGAGGTAACAGATTGCCTTCGTCTCTTTACGCCGCATTCAGAATGGCTGTTTAGGCGTAATTTACTGTGATTTGAGCAACTGAAGAGGTTTAGGAGACAGTGTCATGAAGTAGTTACTGCTTCAGTGCTCAGTAAATTAGAATTCACTGATAGATACACTTCATGGACAAAAGTATTGGGACACCAGACCATTACACAAACAGAGTTTATGGACATTGCATTAAAATACATAGACTTCAATATAAACCTGGTCCCCTTCTGCAGCTACAACAGCTTCCACTCTTAGTGTCCATTCATTCTGTCTGCAGAGCATTTATGAGGTCAAATACTGATGTTGGTTGAGAAGGTCTGGCTCACAACCTCTGTTCCAGTTCATCCCAAAGGTGCTGGATGGGGTTGAGGTCAGGGCTCGGAGAGGGCCAGACAAGTTCTTTCACACTGGACTCTTCCAGCCATGTCTTTATGGAGCTCGCTTTGTGACACAGTCATGCTGTGTCAAACTGTGTCCAGAAAGTCAGAAGCATATCATTGTCCAAAATGGTCTGCTTGATTTTATACACCTGTGGCAATGGGTCTGATTGAAACACCAATAATGTCAATAATTAATTGGTGTGTCCCATACTTTTGTCCCTATAGTGTAATTTGAAATGAGTGGATGTGAGCTGATGTTTTCACAAAATCTGAAAAACTTGTCATTTCTGGCTAAAGTGTCTTGTCATAAACGTTTTTTAAAGAACTGTGCTTCCAAGTCAAAAGCTATTTAGAAGCTTTTATTCTAAAGTGTGGAGGTTCGGTACTGACCTTTCTGAGACTGCTGTTGCTGTCTTTGCCTAACCATCAAACCAAATGCTCAAGAGGAAAGCTAAAACCCCCACAGAGTGTGTGTGTGTGTGTGTGTGTGTGTGTGTGTGTGTGTGTGCATGGGTGAGGGTCATTACAGAGAGTTCAGTGCAGAATACATGAATTACGTGTTCATTTCTATTTCATGCCTTCAGGAGTACACAGCCATATGGAAGTGTAACAGCGAAATTTCTGATTGCGTTGGATGATTAAGGAGAAATTGAAACCACTCATAATCTCTGGAGGGCAGATCAGCGCTGTTCTCATGCACCCCCTGCTGCTCGGCCTGGAGCAATCTCCCACCGCTATCAGAAAATACACACACACAATCCAATAAAAACACTCCCACACACCACTTACAGCTTGCACTTTCAACGTAGCAGTTTTTGATTGCATGGATAAATCCCTTGAAACAAAATTCTGAGCTCACATCGTGGACTATCAAAATGTTCTTTATTGAAATAAGTGTTCGATGGAGAATGAAGGTGGCCCAAATGCATTACATCACATTCCATTCCATTCATTTCAGCGGCACTTTTATCCAAAGCGACTTACAATTCGAGGAAGCACTCAAGCTTCGGGACAGTGTGAAAACAGAGGAATATTCTAAGTGCTCTTTTTTATATTAGCAGTAGTGCAAGAAGATGTACACAATATAGACAAAAGTATTGGGACACCAACAGGGACATTGCATTCAAAGGCACACACTGGAGTTGGTCCCCCTTATGCAGCTATAACAGCTTCCACTCTTCTTTGAATGCTTTCCCCAATATTTTGGTTTCTTTGGGATTTTGTGCTCATTCATTCTGTAGAGCATTTATGAGATCAGACACTGATGTTGGATGAGAAGGCCTGGCTCACAATCTCTATTCCAGTTCATCCCAAAAGTGTTGGATGGGGTTGAGGTGAGGGCCAGTCAAGTTCTTCCACATCAAACCCATCCATCCATGTCTTTATGGAGCTCGCTTTGTGCACTGGGACACAGTCAGGCTGGAATAGAAAAAGTTCTTCCACAAACTGTGTCCACAAAGTTGGAAGCATGGCGTTGTCCAAAATGTCTTGGTATACTGAAGCATTAAGTCCTTCACTGGAAGTAGGAGGTCTAGCCCAAACTCTGAAAATAGACATGTCCCAATACTTTTGTACATATAGTGTGAGACTAATCAGAAGAGGGGTTGTGATTTATTGACATTCATGTAAGTGTGCATCATGAGATGAGGTGCTCAGGGAACAGAGAGGGATTCTGCTGATCTTGGAAGCTCATTCTACCAGTGGAGAACCATGAATGTAGGGATGGCAGACGATGAGGAGCGGAGGGGGCGAGTAGGAAAATAAGCCTGAATGATAGGGTTAGAGTAGTCTCGCGTAGCCAGACCTTCAGACTGACGGCTGAAGGTCTGGAATTCATAGCACATTTCTTTGGTCAAGGTCCGCCCATAAGGCCGTTTGACCGACATGTCAAACAACCAATCACAGTTCGTTTCATTCAGCGTCTCGTTTCGGGGCGTGGAAATGTCCCCACAACAACAGACCGGCGTGCAACAAGTCAGTCAGCATAGAAA
>JBBPDE010213419.1:0-14322 GCA_037974605.1 Nannopetersius ansorgii
CCGGATGATGCACTGAAATCGGCCAGAAAACGCAGTGCGGAACGATGCACACTATTCGCACTAAACGGGCGCCATTTGACCACGTAGCAGAGGGGGCGGGACTTCCAACGTGTTTTCTAGTTGGATAATGTTGGCAAACAGTGAAATACAAGCCCGAGCGGAGGCAGCTGATTCGTATAAATGTAAGTAACGTTAATACAATTATTTTACTGACCTACACTGTGGTAAAACAGGCAGATATTTTGGCGGCTGAAGAATCGCCAGCAAATCTAGGTTCGTCATTTCCGCTTAAGGGTAAAACGTTAGTGTTCCATTTTGGACAGCACTTATCCCCGGCAGTGTACTACTGAAGGCAGTGCGCACTACATCTCAGTGCACTGAGCGTAGTGCGTGGTTTCGGACACACTCGGAGTTTAGCTCACCTCCGTGTCAGCTTCCTTTGGGAGAGGTGAACTGTACTCTGCTCCTTCAGCAGCAGGGGCGGCACAGGTATCATAGACAATAGAAAACGCTTAGCGGCACAGATGATTTTTTCCTCTCCAAGTTCGTGTGCCGCCCCCCACGTGACATGAAAAAATGAAGCCCTGGGCGGCTGCCCCGTTCGCCCATGCCTAAAACCGCCACTGCAACCTGGACAAAATGTAGCAACACTGGACAATAAAATGGACCAGTAGTGGTACATATTGGAATGGGGCCTGCACTGTTTTGGCAAAAAATGTACTGCCCCACGCAGTTGGAAGCATGACGTTGTCCAAAATGTCTTGGTATGCCCTTCACGCAAAATAAAGCGTCTGGCTCAAACCCTGAACATCAGGTGTGTCCCAAAAACTTTATACTATATTCTGCTCCAAATGCACATTAAATCAAATAACATCTTAGGATGGGTAGTTTTTTCAGTCCTGCTGAAAGGCTGAAGGCCATCTACTTTTGGTTGTATTTTGACAGCTTGACAATTGCAAACCATGCTTTCAGCAAACAGGAAGATCATGTCTTTATTTAAGTGGCAATGCTGACAATATAAAAATGTGAACACAGCCATTCATGCGTTAACCATGACATAGCAGCCCTACAGTGGTGCTGGAAAGTTCGTCAACCCTTTAGGGTGCATAAATATGCATATTTCTGCATAAATATGACCTGAAACATCATTTACATTTACGGCATTTAGCATCAAGTCCTCAAAGTAAAAAGAGAACCCAGTTACGTAAATTAGACAAAAATATTTCAGGTAATTTGAAGGTGAAATTAGAGTCAGGTGTTTTCAATCAATGGGATGACAATAAGGTGTGAGTGGGTACCCAGTGTTCTTTAAAGAACAGTGATCTATTATGGCATGAACAAAGGAGATTACAGAGGACCTCAGAAAAAGGATTGGTGATGTTCATTATGCTGGAAAAGGTTATAAAACCAAGACTTTGGCCTCCACCAGTCCACAGTAAGACAAATTGTGTAGGAAAGGAGAAAATTTAAGACCATTGTTACCCTGAATGAGAAATGTTCTTTGGAGACAGGAATAGCATTCCAGTATAAGAACCTTATCCCATCTGTGAAATGTGGTGGTTTTTTATCATGGTTCTGGCCCGTTTTGTTGCATCTGGGCCAGGACAGTTTGCTATTATTGAGGGGACTATGAATTCTGAATTATACCTGCAAATATTAAAGGAAAATGTCCATGACCCGAATCTCAAGAGAAAGTGAGTCATGCAACAAGACAACGATCCTAAGCACAAAAGTCGTTCTACCAAAGAATGGTTAGGGAAGAATAAAGTTAATGTTTTGGAATGGTCTTGTCAAAGTCCTGACCTTAATCCAATTGAGATGTTGTGGAAGGACCTGAAGCGAGGCAACCCACCAACATCCCAGAGCTGAAGCTGTTCTGCTCGTAGGAATGGACTAAAATTGATCAAGTTACTGGAAACGTTTAGTTATTGCTGCAAAAGGTTCACACTCTTTTGATACTGACAGATATGAAATATTGGATTATTGTCCTGAATAAATAAATGACCAAGTAAAATATTTTTTTTCATTAAACTGGGTTCTCTTTTATCTACTTCTAAGACTTGTGAACATCTGATGATATTTATGCAGAACAATTCTAAGACTATCAAGCACCACTTTGTTATTTTTATTATGGCCCTCATTCACATTCTTCTCAGATTCTCCAGTTGACCCATTAATGGCCTCTAATTCACCATCAGCTTACTTAGTGTCCAACCAATGCGGCTTAAAAGCCTCCAAGCTGACCTCCCAAAAAGAATTAGACAAGAAATATGTCAATTGTTAACTAGTAAATTTTATAATCACATTTAATGTTGCACAATGCTCCTTTTAAAAAAAGGAAATGAAAGTGTAAAATTACTTACTTCACTGCTGTTCATGCCCATTATAAAATGATATATAGCTTCTGACGGCTCACAGCATTTAAAAGCATGTTGAAGGCACAGTGACAAAATCCGCCTGATTAATTCTAAGAGAGGTTGGAAATTGGAAAAGTAAAAAATAAATAATGGCTTCTGGGACATAAATCCACACTAACATTTAAAGTGGACCTCGAGGTGAAAGCATAACATATAAGAAAAATGTAGGCGTGTTTGGCAACATCCATAAAAATCCTAAAAACATTTTGAATGCTGGTCAGTGTTTGTCTGACGGTGCTGTAAACACAAGGCCATCTTTTCGCATCAACAGGAAAATCATTTAATCCTCACACAAATAGTAAGTTCCTGCTAATGGTCCATAGATTACAATTAAAAATCTCTCTTTTGGTGTAAAGCAGATTATTAAATTACATTAATAATAAAGACTCAAAGCTACCAAAATAATATGAGCAAGAACAATACAGTAATCAAAATGAACAAGTTGTGGAAGTAACTTGGACAATATTAAAGAATTCACAGGCACAAATCTGCTGAAAGCATGTCATGACTGTTCTGTGTCTCCTTAAGCAATTTCCTCCAGGAGCAAATGTACATCATGTACTCAAGTTTTCCCAACAGAATTTCATCATAAGATCTAACAGCTATTATGCTCTATTATTTTTTATGGTCCACAAAAGGTCCAAACTGATGAGTATCTAGGTTTCTTCACCACCCATCTTCGAATTTTTATTAGAGAGAGGAGGACAGGGATGCTGGTAGTTTGAGGCAGTTTGTTTAAATTTACACTGGTCTTTCTCTCAGGGTCATTTAGGTGAGAGGGTGTTCTTCCAATTGTGGAACACAGCCACTATTGTTTCTGTGCCACAGTCAAAATATTCCCCAAAACAACAGAGTGGAGAGACACAGTCCACTGCCCACACATCACCCAGTCTTTCATCCACAATCAACAGTTTTCCTTTGAACTCTCTGCCACACACACACACACACACACACACACACACACACACACACACACACACACACACAGCCGATTAATTCTCTTTTTAATGGCATCAGATATTGATGATGGCATATTGTACAGCAGAACTCTGTTTTAAACAGACATTGTACGTCTAAGAGGGCTTAGTAAAAGATACAAGTTCAGTAAAATAGAAATAAATACAAATCAAGTTCAATTCAAACATCTGTGAGCATAACAGCTTAAATAATACATTACAGTTTATAAAGTACAGGAATCAAAAAACACATCAGTGTATGTAAAATTAAGAAAAAAACAAAAAACAAAAACAACAACCATGGCAACATTACAAATATCAGAATAAAACCAGGTCAAGGTTGCTGAGTGAAAGGACTCACAGGTGAAATTGCATTTCACAGTCGGTCTGACGGCTGCCAGCTGAGGATGATACATTGATATTGGTACTGGACAACAGTGCACTAGCTTTGCTATGTAGACTAATGAGACACTGCTAATGATATATACATACATGGATGGCAGTTAGATGACAAAAAAAAGCGCAACGCAGCAGAAAAAGTCCTGGGCAAACACTCAATGCATGTGGTGTGGTGTATCACAGAGCCTACAAGTGGCTGGCTATCCTAAATATTATAGGGGTGCTTATTAAATACATAAAGCCATATGTCTCTGATGCTGTAAATTAATTAATATGATGTAGCCAAATTAAATACGATTTAAAAGCTCTGCCTCTCAGCTTAGATTCTTTCGGGACCAGGACACTGATGCAGTATGTGTGTGGGTGGTCAGCAGTGGTGGGGGGGAGGTAGACGGAGCTCCATGGTGTAAACAGATCTCAAAACGCCAGCAGTGCATGAGAGAGAATCATACATCTAAATCAGCTGTGGACTAAAGTGGCTAACACTTACTGAACACTGTGGATATACCCATTCCTTCATCATCTTAAAGGCATTTTCATTTAAAGGCTTATGATTAAATACTTGATAGATGTTTCTAAGGCAAATATACACAAGTAAGTTGATGCTTATGTGTGCATTTCTTTCAGAAACAAAATGCTCACTATATGTGTAGCTTCTTCAAGTCGGAACATTGTCCCAGGTGGCACGAGGCTTCTTTAGAGAAGGCCAGGAGTGCAAAGATGTTTCAGAGCCAAAGGGAGGTTATACTGAAGAACCCAAAATAAATGTGACTTGTTTAGTACTTTTTATTCACAGCTCAAGACCTTATGTTACGTCTGGGGCACAGACATATGGCCAATACCAGTTTTTATATATATGTATAGATATATGCCGGTATATAAATGTATATATTGGAATGGAAATGTAGTCTTTATATTTTTGCCTAATATGTATTTCAGGCAATGTTTATATATAAATGTACTGCCAGTCAAAAGTTCTTGCACATCATAGGCTTTCAACACTTATCAATTTATTTCATGAACTGCAGATATTTACTCGTGTCAAAGATTGAAAAATTGAGTGAACTATAAATAAGAAGTGGTTTCTATAACTATAAGAATTCTATAAAGAATATATAACTGTGCATATCTGACTTCTATTAACTGTTTGTGTGATCAAATTCGAGACTTTCCTTTAACTTTAAATGCACTGTTTAACTGTTTAATCCCTTTAGTCGTCACTTAATGGCTTGCTGTCTGGTGAGCCACATGATAATTATAATTACATTAAGGGTTTTTTTTTACAGGCCAGTGGCAATTAATGTGACATTTCCTTGCTATTAACAATATTCAAATAGTGAACATATAATAAATGTATTTGATAGCAAAGTATGTTGAGTGTATTTTTAGTAAAAATTAAGTGAGTAACATGTAAATGTAGAAAATCTCAGTTCATGCCAAAACATTTGACTGGCAGTGTATATATACTTTCGAATTTATACAATAGTTTTAGCTCCACTTTTATAAGTTCTCCTCATATTAAATGTGGTTTTTGTTATTTATCATGATGGTCAGCCTTCTTTTACACTGATCTGTTTACACAGGAGTAACTCAAACTGGGTTTCCCGCTAGCATAACCATCTAAGACTTGAACCGCTATCGCGCTGCACGAAAAAACCTAGTATCTGCAGAAATATTGTTATTAGCAATATTTCTGCAGATACTAAAAAAAACATTTGTTAATATAATTGGCCAACTAAAATATGTGTCATTTAATATTATTGATTCATAGTATATTTCATATTTCATATTTTCAGGACCATTCAGTCTCAGCATAGGTGGTCCTGGAAAGCCTGTGTGCAGCAGGTTTAGTGAGTGCGTTTTTGGACGGGAACTAAAAAACTGTGCTGGACACCAGGCCTCCAGGACGGAGGCCCCCCTGCTTAGCTGGGAAACATGCCATGGATCGCTAAGTGTGTTATGAGGTCACCACCAATATCAGTGTGAGGTCTTTGTTGACTACAGCATATTGTACACACCAGCTACAGTGAATTTTCTGAGGCCATTCTCTGACTGGGTGTGATCTTACTGTGTTAAGCCTAACAGCCTGGCTCCGCCCCTCTCACGTCTCCACCTTTCCGAAGGTTCCGTCTGGAGGGCGGTAATTTTTAGGGAAGGCCTTTAGCTGCAGACAGTTGAAGGCATACTTGCGACATCCCACGTTCTTCACCGTGTTCTCGCGCCGGCAGCCCTCACTGGAGGGGTAGTTGGTGGGGGAGGGGATGAAAACAAGTGCAAAAATAAACAGGAAAAACAACAAGGGGCCATGTTTAGAGATCACGAGCAAATAAATTGAGACAATCAAGCAGCACACATGGGACAGTACATGCAATTGGTATTGGGCAAACAATGAAAAAGGGTCTGGACAAACTATGAAAGCGACGATCGCTTGACACAAATGAAATGGTGAAAGGAGAAATCAGCAGACACACAACAAGCAGGACATGCGAGCCAATCCCGTATCTATCCTCAGTGGGTAAATACAGAGGGTAGCAAAAAGCTCATATCTGGATCACGGAAGGTTAAAGAGGTTTCCAACAGCAAATGTTGCACTCTGGGAACAATTTAGGCAGATAGCACAGGTGACTTCATGGTCATATACAAAATTTCAGCCCAACTGCTAAATTGCGTGTCTTCATTTTTTAAAAATAACTACAATTACACACACACTTCAGCCAATTATAAAGCACATCCACTGTTCATTCGTAGGATTTAACATATTGGAGAAAAGTGCAACATCAAACCTGGCTAATGCAAAAGTTATGGCACATTTTGTGTCAATTTTCCCCCCAATATGTTAACCTCAGGAAATAAGATATGCCCTAAGATTTGCTGAATAAGCCTCATTTCTTCCAAGTAAACTGACGGGGGAGCCATACGACTGCACGTTATTAAACATACTCGACTGTGAGATGAAAGAAAAAAAATTGCATAAAAGTACAAGATTCACTCCGTGTTGCTTTTGGGGTGCCTTTGAAAAAAATTAGTCATACTGACCGTAAAGCTCAGAATCTATTGCACTGAACTGATATGAACAGTGATATATATATCACATACATATATATACACATACCAGTATCTGCTAATAAACCAATGACATATCTCTCATAATCAAATGGTAAAACTGGACAACAACTCTCATGAATATAAAACATAATTCAAGCAAAACCTCTGAATCTCTGAATTGTCTGACACGCTAACTGTGAGCAATTAAAATGTGTTGCAAGGAACCCACTTGGTAGCCACGCCCAAGGTGCCAACGCACATGGTCATCTCAATGTCATGCTGTAACTGAACCAGAGGTGCTAGTGAACGTTTCAGCACCAGAGGGAGCTCAAGTCCCGCCTGGACTGCACTAACTACGACATGAACCTACTCCGCATGCAGGGTACACTCATGACAGCTGAGATAATGGGAAGGAAAAGCGTTGTTGCAGACGCTCCGACGATTACAGCTAATATGACACCCAGTCGCACTGTGTTAGTCTGAGTGTACACGGCCCACACCATCATGGCATGGCTAACTCACGTTTATTCAGCTTCTCTCATTTTGGATCATATTCACCCTTCAGTGAATCTCGAGGTAGTTTAAGATATCTTTTTTTGTAGCAAACTGCAAAATACATAAAATGCACTCTCATTAGCATATTGAAATGAAACTCTTATTATACTTATCCAAAACAGCTTAAATTGCAACATTTAGATTACTGCATATATATGCATCTTGTCATTGTTGTAGCAAAATTTAGATGTTATGATACTTGGAAGAAGGAAAAGGTGTGTTTAATGTATGTAGGTATATTGAGGTTTTGTTCTAGAGATACTGACTTTTCATTCATCTTGACGTCGGCAGCATTGTGCAAACATACCTGGTTCATATTTGGATAGCCCTGAAGGCCTACAATACATGGAGATCTGAAATTCTGACTGAACACAGCTGGCTCATATTCAGATGTCCCTGAATGTATCATTATCTGGATTAGGAGTAGTACATTAGGGTTGGAAGTAAAGGACGGTAGATCACCAAGAATAGGATTAGACACACCTGGAGTCGTGTACGGGTTCTTAAACTGATCCTCAAAGTCTGGTCTAATAACTGGTATAACTGAAAATCTCAATAATTAAAATGCAAATATGTGCCATTTTATGCAAAGTATTAGTCTTTCATTTTCCTTCATGCTTCATCTGATTTTCTTATTGCTTTGCCTTTATTTAACCCTGCCCCCTCCATTATCATTCTCCTCATCTATGATTAGTTTAAAAATGTATACAATAAACAATAATGTAGACCTATAATTAACAAATGTCATTATACAATAGAAATGATTATATACACACATATATATATATATATATATATATATAGCCAACTAAACTATGCATATCAATGAAACAAGAACGGTATATGATATCTATTGTTGAATGGAGAGTAAAACGAATGTGCAGAGGAGGTTCATTTTCCGGTTACTTTCCACCTCCCCTATGAAACAGAGCCAGCTTACTTCATAACTGAATTAATATTGTGATTGTGTCTTTTATCATGATAATTTTTCAAATGATAATCATTTATATTATTGTCCAAGCTTAGCCCCCATGCTGTCCACTTTCTGGCTTCTAACACATACGAACAGCAAAACTGTGGGCTCTGTGACGTCTGGGTTGAAAACAATCGGCATAAAATAGTATAAAAAATGTTCAAATATTTTTAGCTGTTTATACGACACAATTCATTCAAAGAAATCTGTTGGGTATTAGACCAATCTTCATAACCTATCTCAAAATAGAAATAAACCAAGAATAACTACCAAGGATATTCCCCTTACTATGAATTTAACCAGGCATACACCCAACCAACATTCTCCACTATATTTGGACCAAGTCTCCAAAACCTATTCTCTGACTTTTATACAGTTACAATATACAATTGTGTGCACAGATTAGGTGTTGTAGATTTTCCACATGAAAATAAGTACACATCTTCCACGGGGCACTTAAATATGATATTCATCTGCTAGTTTTGGTGAACATATTGCATTCATTTACCATACTAGAAAACACGAAGCATAAAATGCGCTACACATTCCAAATAGATTTTTTGTTAAATTAATTAAATGGATATTGTGTACTGAAATTGCATTCTCTGTAGAGAAGGGGTTCTAAAACTAGTTCCCCATGCTTGTTCACATTTCCCCCCATATTTTTCCACTATTTATGCATGTTGCAAATGGGGCTGGACCATATGGGGTCCTTGAGGACTGGTTTGAGAAATACTGCTGTAAAGGATGGGTACATATTTTCACTTAGAAACCAACAAAGTCCAGCACATCATACCACAGCATTTTTAAGACAACTAACTTATCAGTCGTAATGCATATATCTTTTCTGCTGGCTTACTGCTACCTTTCATTCACTAAAAACACCCTAAAACTTTTGGCATTTTGTCAAATTTGCAATGTGACAAATGTAGCAAAAATTACTCCTGCAATGAGATTTCAGGAGATTTCAATCTCGTTACTGGGTCATATGAGGCCTAAGTTGGGACTGCATACAAAACTCTACCAGTATTCAGGCTATTAAAGTGCACACCTTCATTCAGCCAATCACGTGTAGCATGCAAATGTATGGACTCATGACTGAAAAGATCCCTCATTTGGCAAAATAAAAGAGATGGCTAAATCCATAAATAAACCTCAGGCGCTGAAGCGAACATGATAAATATATAGTAAATATAACAGACTATTACAATAGACTGAGCTGGGGAGACCCACGGAAGAGCTGTGAAGCTTTGGGACCTGAATATTATGGCACAAAGAAAGCAACACGAGGAAGTTGATATTTGGCACTGGCAGATACATTCTCTTCACCGGTCCTGAATAACCTGCATTAGCTTAAAGCAACACATTAAAGGCTCACACCCTCTAAAACAGAATGCAAAAATATAGAGATTCAACTGGTACTTTCAAACCTATTGCAATTGAACCGCCTGTCAACTCCTAATGAAAGCGTAAATGTTTTCTGCTGAAAGTGACTAGCTAAGAAAAATGATCATATTTAAAAATAAGTAGCTATATGTTTACTGCATAATCGACTTCCCCTGACAATGTACAATCCGACATGGTCAAATGGAACTTCATCATAACCTGTATCACAAAAGTGGCTTTGTGTTCAAAGCAGGTTGGTTGATTGTAGGAAGACACAACAAGGAGCGTCACAAAAGTGCAGGTGACGACAAAAACAGCAAATAGAAAGAGGAAAGAAAAAGAAAAGGGGCGGTCATAAAAAGAGAATAGAAAGTGAAGACAGAAAGGAAGAAAGAAAGGAAGGAAGAAAGGAAGGAAAAATGAAGAAAAACAAAGAAAGAAAGAAGCACAGAAGCAGAGGAAAAGAAAAGAAAGAAAGAAAAAGAACAAAGAAAAAAAAGAAGAGAGTTGGGAAAGAGGAGAATTGGAAGCGCAGGAGAAAGGGAGCGCTGTAAAAGTGCAGCTTGCTTTGGATGCAAACGATATGCTAGTAAAAAGGAGCTCTGGTAAAAGCCTTAAGCTTTGCATTTAAATAGGAACACATGGAAGACACAAAATCAGCCACTAAACACTGATAAAAAATCTTAAAACAAAAAATCCTTAGTGGAGTAAGTTATATATAGTGGTGTACTGTACATAACTTAAATAAGTCCCAGCATGTGCTGGAAAACAAAACTATAAATAAAAGCGTTAGTTTGTGTGAATATAACTGGTAAATGAACCTCTATCATATGTATATCAATATATAGTTTTAAGATGAAAGGTTAAATCATTGAAAACACTTATAATACTGTTTCAACAAATCTTTTTTACAAATCTTGCATGTCACACCTCAGTTGTTTGACAAAGTAAGGAAATAAGGCAGAGAAACTGACTGCAAGAGACAAGTAGACCTTTAGACTGGCTGTTATAGGAGGGCGTCACAGGGGACATGCAGCCACTGAACAGAGTAACTTGCTCCCAATCGCCAGAGAGAGGGAAAAGGGGAGGAGGTGTATAGTTCAAAAGTTTGGAATCTTATAGCTTATTAAAAAAATATAGAGTGTAGAGTGGACTATCCCAACCGATTCAGTATGTGATTAAATCAGGTAATTAAAGAAAGATTTAGGATTGCACATTTCATATTGCAATTGTCTATTTATGGTACTTTATGTGAGGTTAACCATTTCAATAATTTAAAATATGAGGCACTCTGGATATTCATTTAATTATAACTTCTCAGTAATGCATTTTCTAAATTATACTGTTATCATTTACAGCTAGGTTCTTGATTCTGGACTCATCCTTTTAAAAGCTTCCAATGAATGACCGTTGTTTGTAACTGGTTGTAACGAGGCAAAAACAGGACTTTAGTACTTGTACTTTCTTTTTGTACTCTGTGTAGTCCAGTCCTGCAGTCTCGTGGAGAGGAGCACTGTTTCGTCTCACTGTTTCGTTTCACTGTGTAGATGGTTGGATAACATTAAGCCTACTTGACTTGAGTACTGGCATCGCATTAGCAGTGACACTGGTACTACATTAGTGAGAACTTTGGTCAATTACAACCTTTTGAACAGTCGTTTGGGGACTCAGAAAGAAACAGAAAGAGAAAACAAAGATAGCAAGAGAGTGTGTTTGATAGAGCAAAAGAGAGAGAATGTGTGAGAGAGAGTTAGATAAAGTGTGGCGGCTCAGCTGCAGCGGAGTTTGGCTAGCAGGTAGGCCAGGCTGAGGAATAGCCAGACGATGAGCAGGTTGGGGCTGAGGGCCAGCAGGGGCAGTGAGTAGAGCAGACTGGGGTCCAGCCTGAATTCCCTCACCGGCAGCAAACCGCTCAGGTTCTTCTGAGTCACCCCCTCCCTGGTCCCAATGCTGCAGGGGGTCAGGGGGCAGGAGGGGAGCAGGTTGGGGGGCAAGGGGAAGGAGACCACGGAGCACGGAGGGATGTATGGAACGTGGAATGAGGGATTTTTGGGAGCGTAATGAATCGTGGCAACAGTGGCAGTACCGACATTGATGAAGGTAAAAATTGAAATATTAAAACACCGATTTAAAATTAAAGGTATAAAAAAAAAGGCAGGAATATGAATCAATGGCAGGAGAACATAAATAGTTAAAAGTGCATTAAAAGAGAGATTAAAATACAACAGCAAAGACCAAAACAGCAACCAACAGAATAAGGGAGGAATAAAGGGGGAGAGAAAGAAAGAATTCATTTAAAGAAGGTAAAAGCACAAAAATAAGTGAAAAAAATTCAGATGGACAGTAAGAAGGAGAAAGAAAAAGAAAGAGAAGCCAGAAAAAGTACAGGAAGAAAAAAAGAAGAGACAATAAGAAAAGAAAGAAAAGAAAGAGAACAAAAGATGTTTGATGTGGGTAGATGATTGAATGTGTGAAGGCAAAATGAAAGTTTGTTTTAAATGGAAAAAACAGCAAAGACAAACAATAACAAGATCCAGAGAAAGAGAAAGCAGAGAGAGAATAAGAAGTAAATTAAGGACAGTGTTGCGCTTCATCAGTGTGTAAATCAAAAGCGCAGTCAGAAGCAGCGGTCCCTGCGTGTTCGGTGTAAATGGGGGCCGGAAGGATAAAAGCTTGGGTCGTGCAGTTCCAGCATGCACCCCCACCTGCATGCAACAGGCACAGCACTCGCACACGGCATCCTGAACCGCAGACAGCAGACAGTGTCCCAGGAAAATCATGTTAAAAGACCCAGTAACACGACAACAAGATACATCTAGTAAGCATCAGCAACGTTTAAGGCTGGAGAGGAGTGGAAGAAGTGGGTCTCTGGAGCCAAACACACTCACACACAAGTGTTAGTGTGACAGACTGTGCTCACTGGGCTCACAGGGGATAATTTCACAAAGAGCAACTGGTCAGTTAACCAGATACCTTAATAGGGAATTCTGGAATTGCACGGATTTTTTTTTTTATTTGCATAATTAAATGGTTAAGATGTAAACAAAGTCATTCAGAGTGTTTTGATAAATGCTGAAATGCCTGAATTTTCCACAGTGGATGTGATAGGAACCAGGCATCCATAGAGCTACCTCACTGAAAGTTTAACACAAAGGTTCACCATTACACTACCTGATGCCCAAGACAATGTTTTATTCTGGCTTTTCTAACTACATTCATGGTGCAGAGGGCGTTGTATGGAAAACAAGCCCCAAAGAAATACATTTTTCCCAGATTCTAGTATTAGCAACAATACATATAAAACGGACATGTGTAGGTTAAGTGGTCATTTTGGATAGTAAACAAAAAATGTAATTCATAGTAAATAAATGGAAGGTTCCTATTATCACCAGAAAGACAACAAGAGTAAGAAAGAAAGTAAGAAATGGAGGTATGAGCAAAGAAGGAAATGAAGAAATGAACAGAAAAAGGTAGATGCAAAAAAGTAAAGAAGAGATGAACTATACAGAAATCGGAGAAAGAAAGAAAGAAAGAATTAAAAAATAAAAAAGAAAGAACAAGAAGTGGAAGAAGTGGAACATGAGAGAGAGAGAGAGAGAGAGAAAGATTACATTATAGGTAGGGTCTGTATGTTTCTCTATTAGACATAGTTTTACATTCACCCACCTTGAATGACTTAGTTTACATCTCAAGCACTGAATTAAATTATTGAGTTATTGGTGGAATTCACCTTTGAAGTGCATCTGTAGCATAAAGTCAAATGTCATGGAAAATATTTCCCCCCAGATCATGTTTTGTGTTGTTCCTAAGTACAGGAAAACGTAATTAAATAATTGTCTGTAATAAATTAGTTTGCTACAGATCTGGCAGACAGAGATTACGCTGAAAATCTTGTGTATAATCTAAGCCTGTCCAAGAGAAGAGACGGGGAAAAGAACGCCGTGCACTTCAGGCTTAAGTTCCCCAGTTTACTGAGGAGTCCTGCTTTGTGAAATCACCAGCAGGTCACATACACAGCTTTCACAGCAACAGGTTTCACAGCAAAACAGTCCATTTTCTTGTCTCCTTTCCTCCATTCTCTACTTGATGGAGAAAATGAAGACAATTCACTTCATTTCTAATCACTTCAATGAGGAGGTGAGGAGAGAGGATTGGGACAAAGCCATTCAACTTTTGCACTCCAAGTGTCAGGCAAGCAGGTAGTGAAACAACTGTAGCTTTTCAGTCCTAAGCAAATGGTTTCTTCTTGCATCTACCAGCTCAGTTTATGCTTTTGTCCCTTTAGCAAGCGTGGAGAGCGGGGCAGGAGAGTGGGTGGAGGGGGTGGAGAGGTGGGATGAGGATGGGTGGCAGAGAGAACACATGACCAAAAAGAGATGCAACAACGACGACAGTGACAGCATCAGCAAACATTCTGCACTGAGTAGCAGCAGAGACTCAGACATACTCAGACATAAGAGCACAGAATACTACACACCAGAAAAAACACAAGGAGAGAGGACAAGTGCTAACTTCAGAGAGAGAGAGAGAGAGAGAGAGAGAGAGAGAGAGAGAGAGAGAGAGAGAGAGAGAGAGAGAGAGAGAGCGAGAG
>JBBPDE010213442.1:0-14320 GCA_037974605.1 Nannopetersius ansorgii
GAACACAACACAGCACACAGTGTGAACAGCACGAAATTCTTCCTCTGCATTTAACCCATTCACCAAGTGAAGCAGGGCGCAGCTATGAACACGGCGCCCGGGGAGCAGTGTGTGGGACGGTACTTTGCTCAGGGTACCTCAGCGGTGCTTAGCGGTCTTGGGAATTGAACCTGGACTTTCTGATCGCAGGACGAATGCCCTAACCACTAGTCTACCAACTGCCCCGGCTACACTGCACAAACAGATCTCTGAACGCCTGTAGGAGTCTGAGCTCAGTACATGTGTCACACTTAAAGGAGAATTCCTTTACTTTTTCAGCATTCATCCCTAATTATTTTGATTTCTTTACAGTGGTGGTGAATGGAACCAGATGTCTCCAACACAAATAAAGCCAAATGATTCACTATAAAACCCCAGAGAACCTCATGTGTCTCTGAGTGCTGATGATGGTAAAATAGAATTACATCTAAATAATAACTAAACTGTGAACAGTTAGGACTTACATTTCATACCAAACCCACCCTGAATGCGCTTGTTTACATCTAAACCATTTTTATGCAGAAATATTGGAAAACTGATAGAATTGTCTTTTTTGAACTAACACTTTAATTTTATGTACTGTCTTTAAATTAAATTAAATTTGTCCTCACACTTCTCCAGCAGGCCTAGGTGTCTTCGGGTCTTGACGATGGGCCTGAATGACAGGTGAGATTGAGTGAAGCTGGTATGAAAGGGGAGTTTGTGTGTGTGTGTGTGTGTGTGTGTGTGTGTGTGTGTGGGGTGATAGTACTGATGGAGGAGCAGCAGTGTGTTCAGTGTGTGTGACAGGCTGAACGCATCAGTTTTCATATCAGCATCACACCTAAAGCAGACGTGTCGACGTGGGCATGGTAACGCACAGATCACACCAGATAGCCTGAGGTGACTGACTGACAGCGTCTGCGTGTGTGTGAGTGTGTGTGTGTGGCTGTCAGAAAGTCAGACAAGTCAGTAGACTAGAGATTTGCTCTAACACAGCTAAGACATGAAGTGCTGCTTTCATCACTTTGTGTGTTTGTGGGTTGGGCCAGAATATATACTTGATACAACGCACACACTATATATATGTATATATATATCTATAAAGCCATTTGTAAATACTTTTTATATATATGCTATGGTTGTATCAGCTGATGCCTTGTTTAACCAGAGTTTTAAGCTGTTGGTCCTAAACCTTAGCCATTCATGGTGGAGGGATACATGAGGTGTGAGGTGAAATAGTACCCAAAGAAAATTTAGTTATTATTTACATATGATTCTATTTTTCCATTGTCAGCACATGGAGGTTCACTGGGGTTGTATATATATTTTAGTGTTGGGGCGTTAACGACGTTAACGCGAGACTCTTATCACGCGATAAAAAAAATATCGCTTTTAATCTATTCACAAAGTTGAGTTGGGAGCTGGGTCTATACTACGCAAGCTATGATGACTTTCACCTTGATATTTTAGCGCGGATTTACTCTCTTTCTCTCTGTCTGTCTGTCTCTCTCTAGTCTCAGCCTCAGACGTCACTCCCACGGAACGTTGGCTAAACATCTGATGCATATGGTACACTTAACTGGAAACACTTCAGGAATGTCGAATCATCTGATTGGTTGAATTTTATCGGATTTCTGGGGGACGCGAGTGTCGCGTTTATTTTCGGTCCGCCGGAAAACAAAGCACAGACGTGTGATCGCAGACGTGTAATAATACTGATTTACTCGGTGTTTTGATCAGATGTGGTAATGCAGACGCCATTGTTGTTATACGTGCACCAACAGATCGATGACTTACTGCTGGTTTTCTTCTCCTTCTTTGATTTTATATGCTGACTGACTTGTTGCACGCCGGTCTGTTGTTGTGGGGACATTTCCACGCCCCGAAACGTGATGCTAAACAAAACAAACTGTGATTGGTTGTTTGACATGTCTGTCAAACGGCCTTATGGGCCTCTCTCTCTGTCTCTGTATCTCTCTCTCTTTCTCTCTGTCTCTCTCTCTCGCTCTCTCTGTATCTCTCTCTCTCTCTTTCTCTCTGTCTCTCTCATTCTCTCTGTATCTCTCTCTCTCTCTCTCTTACTCTCTCTGTCTCTCTCATTCCTGACTTTTCCGTATTTATGGTTTACACTATAAAAACAGGCATTGGGATCATTTTTCTGGGGGGGGGGGTCATTTTAATCGAGATTAAAAAATTAATCCATGCCCTCCTCTAATATATTTATTTATAAATGTATAAATACTTGACTTACTCTTCTATAAATTCTACTATTGACATATAAAGCCTTGAACGGCTTCGCTCTTGAATAGTTCTGTGAACTTATGTCTTACTACGAAGCTCCGCACTCACTCAAATTTCAAGGTGCTGACTATTTACATTTACGGCATTTATCCAAAGCGACTTCCATTCCTTAATTACAGGGGGCAATCTCTCCCTGGAGCAACTTGGGGTTAAGGGTCTTGCTCAGGGACCCAGTGGTGGTGCTGAAGGTAGGATTCAAACCCACGACTTCTTGGTCTGGAGGCAAGTATCCTACCCACTGAGCTACCTCCACCCCGGAATTATTTACTTGTCCCCAGAATTATAGAAGCTACAGCAGGGGGGACAACATTTGTCAGGCACAACCGTCACCATTAGGACCCCAGGCCACCACCTTCCCAGATCTGCAGTCACTGGGGTCCCATGCCAAGACGACTTGTTCAGCCATGTTTTCTACCCCTGTCCAAGGGCAACTGCTATTGAAAGCGCCGGCTGTAATTATTGTTTCTGTTCCTGATGTTATGGACTAGAGACTCTCAGCTACTCTTTGTACTTTTAGGTCTATTTCATGTGAGGTTTTACATGTTGATATGGTTAAGACTGTCACGTCAAACCGTGCACGGGGAGTGAGGTGAGACGCAAGCATGCAGGTTCCGTTGATGGAATTTTATTATAAAATACACACAGACTCTACATACAAAACCAAAAAGCCACGAGGAGCTAACAGCAGAATGCCTACCAGTAGACACATCAGGAGGGAACCACGTGCATGAAACACACAAGGAAAACATGACGGTTGACCAGCACTTGACATATAAACTCATAGAACTTATATACTAAGCCCCACTCAAACCTGGACCAATCCTAGAACATGATCACTTAACGTTAACACATGACACCTGACACTGTAACTCTAAACACAAACATACACAGACTTCAAAATAAGAGTCCCCATAACTAAAACCCCACTTGCGGACTCAAGTGGTCGCTCCATGGATGTCACAAAGACATACACAGTCAATGGGAATGTTTTTATTATTTAACCCCTGATTCCTTTCAGCACCACAGCAAAGCAGCTGTTCTCTAAGATGATGCATTTTCACATCAAACTAATGTGAATAATGTTGTTTACAACTTACTAATTAAATTAGGCAGAATTAAAAAGCACAAAAACACTGGATTTCCCCTTTAATGGGACACAGTTGTTTTACTGAGTCACCAAAATACTGAACTAGTGCCTTAGATCTCTCTTTAAATACTTTTTTCCATTTGAGTGATCATTTGGGAATAGATGGGAACAGTAAATAAACCTTATAAAACATAATACTGCAAAAAACAACTTAATGTGATTTAACTTTTGTATAATGCTGTTTTGCCCTTTTCTTACAAACAATTTCTCGGCCTTCTATGTTAAAACAACACACCTCAGCATCTCTCTCCCTCTGTCTCTCTCCAATAAGGGAAAACACCTTCCTCACCCGCTCCCTCCGTCTCCTCGACCGTGGAAAAACACAGTCTTTATTATTGACGCCCCAAGGCGAACATGGTACTGAAGGAGGCCTCCAGAAAACTCACTGTGAGTCTATGGAAATGAGCCCTCCCTCATAATATGAGTGCCCAATATCTGTGTTTTTCCTTCAAAGGGAGGGAAGAAAGAACGACAGCAGGGGTGGGAGAGATGGAGGGAGGGGTGGGGCCCGGGGTGGGGTGGTTAAGGGTGCGGTGGTGGGGATGGGGAGGCTAGAAAAAGAAAAAAACTGAAGCACATCATTGTTCTTTTCTCCTGGGCTTTATGAGAAATTAATTAATTATGAATGAATGAGTGAGTGGGGCTAAGAGTGGGGGGATAAAAAAGAGGGCGTTTTTCTCCGCTAGCATAATTACGGCCCGTCCTGCCTCCAGACGGCAGTAGCAATGGTCTTTTCCCTTCTCAAATGGCTTTTTATCACCTTTAATTTCCAAATGAAAGCCGATAAAGCTTTATAATGCTTTAATTTGCTATAGATTTGCATACGACATTCCTGTAATTACTTGGTCTCCCGCCTCCCGAAACCTTCACAGGTTTTCTGAAAGGAAAAAAGAAAGAAAAAGGCTTCAGAGGAAGGACGTATCTAACGGTATCTAACTTTCTATTTCCATATTTCAAACTCTCATTTTTGCTCTAGATGGAGAAAGAGAGAGAAAAAATAGGCAGAGAGAACAATCTTAAATCAAATCACTCAATTATAGAATCCGAGTAATTACTGAAGCTGTTGAATTGAAGTGCTCCCTGGAGATAGATGGATGGATGGATGGATGGATAGAGAGATGAGCAGATGATGCATGGAGAGAGTGAAATAAATAAATGAATATGCCACACAGAAATACAGTGTAGGCCACACAGTGTGGGGCACATAAATACACACATTAATCGATAGGCTGCAAAGCAAAAGCGTTACAATTAAAAGGGTTTTGAGTGAACAAGGCTGAGGCTGGGGGGCTTGAGATGACCCGACAATTTCAGCCAAGCTACTTAAAGACACTCAAGCATGTTTTTTATGTTATGATGACAAAACAATTAAACAACTGTTTTGTAATAATATCAATTTTAATGCTAATATTTATTATGACATTTTTTTCATTTCACTTTTCATCACATCTGTAGCAGTGTAGGCTGGTGTATTATGCTCTGATAGAATTATCAATTAAATAGTCCTTCTTTATAGTACAGCTTTTAAAGTAACGCCTTCAACACCTTCAGGTGGAGAGTGCTGGCAGTAGAATTGTGGATAAATCAGTGAGGAACATATGCAATAGCAAAGTGGAGCTCCAGTTCTTCTCAAGAGGCTCTACAGTAATATGAATCCACAAGTTGTACGCTAAATACATTAGCTTTGAATCACCTGAGGGTGCAAAAGTACTATTGTATGTCTGTAAACTGTCTTATCTCTGGCATATTGAGTTGACTGAATGAAAGAAATTTGATCAGGTACTGCAGTATATGTAGTCCTGACACTCCAAGGTATCTGGTGTTGGGATTGGCGTAAAGAACGGGGAAGTGAGTTGCCCAGGTTACTGTGAGAGTATTCCGAGTAATGTCTTTTCCATGGGTAACACATCAAAATGCCCTGACCTGACCAGTAGAAGGGGAAGAACTTGACACCAGTTGGTCCAGTAACGTGCCTCCAGAGCAGAGGGGATGTGACCTCCGAGAGCTTGGACATATTTGGACCAGGCACAATCTGAATTATGGCAGGCTGAACCTCAGTGTGAATCCATATATATATATTGATCTCACTCAAAGCTCTACTGCTGGGGCAAGGCAGGGGCTTGCACTATGTGTTCAGGGATGGAGAACTTGGAACACATTCTCAGCTTCTATGAGTGGTGCCCAACCCAATCTCACGACTTTAAATGCAGATATCAGGATATACAATATAATAAAAATGCTGTGCTCTGATCACGCTTTAGGGTTTTTTTTTGTGCTAGGACAACGGTGCACTTTTTTGTGCTAGGACAACAATTCACTACCCTATGTATTTAGATGTGCACTGCGTAACATCTCCAGTTTCTGCGCTGACTGAGACACAGAGTCTATACATTTACATTTACGGCATTTATCAGATGCTTTTATCCAAAGCGACTTCCATTCCCTAACTACAGGGGGCAGTCTCCCTGGAGCAACTTGGGGTTAAGGATCTTGCTCAGGGACCCAGTGCTGAAAGTAGGATTCAAACCCATGACCTCATGGTCCAGAGGCAAGTATCCAACCCACTGAGCTACCTCCACCCGTAATCCAGCTGTAATCACTCATTCCAAGCACCAGAAACTAGCAAAACAGGCCAACCTCTTTCTTAGCGTGGGAACGAGACCCAGACCACTGGTGGTTAGAGATTTGCTCCTGTGATCTTAAAGTTGTGGGTTTGAATTCCAGGAATGCCAGTGGCAACACTGAGGTACCCTTGAGCAAGATAGCATCCCCACACACTGCTCACCGGGTGTTGCATTGCTCTCCACTGCTTCACTTGGGTGAATGGGTTAAATGCAGAAAACAATTTCATGATGTTAACACTGTGTGCTGTGCTGTGGTGTGTTCACATGTGATTAAGGGGCAATTGCACTTCCTAGCAACAGCGCACAACTGGCAGCTGATGGTTGATCTAAGAAGACAACTTCGGTTCTCAGACTACATTGTAATGACCACAATGAGACCAGATATGGTCATCCAGAAACATCAAAGCAGGTCGTGATTCTGGAACTCACAGTTCCCTAGGTGGACCAGAAGAAGGAGGTGACAGAATAGAAGCGAGCCTCTATAAGATTGCTGCTAGAGCCACAAAGATCGCCGCAGACAAGGGTGGATGACATGGTGCCTGCTGATTGAAATTGGCTTCAGAGAGATTGCTCACTGGAGCTTTTGCAGTGCATACCACCTCCTGGGCCATAGCAGGTGCCCAGTAAAGGCAATTCAGTCAATTCAGGCCTCCAGATGGCCGTGGTTCATGTGAAGAAGTGCTACCCAGTCACAGGTCAAGCTGGGTTACTCGAGTGATGCTGTATGAACTTTTAACCAGTTAAATGAACATGAAAAGAGAAGTGCAAGCATATGCTGTGTTTGATCCTTACAATCCACATTTGTCCCATCAATGCAAGTCGTTTGGTCCGAAAACCACCTCAGCTGTCAAAACCTCATATAGCCAAATGTTACATTCCCCCAACACACAAGAAAACCTGGTTATGGCCTGGAGGCCAGATCAACACAGCTCACCAAAGATCTTACATACTCATAGACAGAGAAAAATACAGTAAATTACACACAACTGCTCGGCCACAGCAAGCTGAGAACCAGCTGCTGGAGCTCCAGATGAAAGGTACAGCTGGAGACTGCTGCGGCTAACCTCCACCTTCACTCTGATGACATTAAAGGAAGTCTTTTGATGTGTTTAGAGGCTAATCTATATCTGCTGCATCTGTAGCACATGGTCACTTACTGTAAATGAGAATCTGGACGCCTTTTCCTGTACAATGAGGGGGGAGTTTTGTTCTCAGAAAGCATGATAGCATACTTTTAAAAATAAAATTGCCAAAAAGGGGTCTCTACTTTATATTTGTATACAGTAATCCCCCGCTTTTCATGGAGGTTTTGTTCGAAGAACACCCGCGTATAGTGAAAAACCATGTTGTTGTGTTTTGGTAAAAAAAGGCTGAAAAAAATGCCTATTTTTATAGTGCAAACCCTAAAAATGCCCCCAAATTTATTCCCAGAATACTTTAATTTCATTGTAAACTCAGTTTAATGCATTAGCCTTAAAAAATGGTATAGGTAAACCTGTATTCCTTGCCAAGATATGCAACTCGGAAGGTTGTAGGACAAAGTGTTGGGACTCCTTGGCGAGGTGAATGGTTTTCAGGAAATAACCATTCATTCTAAAAATACAAATGAGGGCTCGTTGGCAAGGTCTCCTGAAGATCAATTGAACTGTGGAGTTTTTAGTGTCTGAGTTCTTGCACCGCAGAGAAGTCATGCTTCCAAAAAAGTGCTTGCAGGTTGGCTACAACCTGCCCCGAGTCCCCTTGTGTGAAAACATCCAGAAAAATTATATTTATTGCCACAAAAAAGCAAAAAAAGCAGAGGATATGTGCAGTTTCCGCGAAAAACTATGAATTTGGTTCTCAAAAAGAATCCGTCTGTGACTGAATCTGCGACTCATGATCCGTGTGTGGTGGTTCCCCTAAAACACACTCACTAAATATGGCCATTAACAGGTGAGTAGAAGCAGGTGTGTTTGAGCAGGCAAATCACCAAACTGACACCTTTGCCATTGAAGAACTGAGTTAGGCACCTCTGCTATTGAAGAACTGCGGGGTGGCAGTAGCTCAGTGGGTAGGATACTTGCCTCCAGACCAAGAGATCACAGGTTCGAATCCTACCTTCAGCATCACCACTGGGTCCCTGAGCAAGACCCTTAACCCCAAGTTGCTCCAGGGAGACTGACCCTTGTAGGTAGGGAATGGAAGTCGCTTTGGATAAACGCGTCTGCTAAATGCCATAAATGTAAACTACTATTAGTTTCATAAAGAACTTTTCAGTGAATAGCTTTTTGGACAATTTGCAAGTGAGGCTAGAAATAGTGTGTATAACTTTTTTTTACAGTTAAATGTCATGTGACTGTTTTAGAAAAAAAAAAACTATTTAAACTGGTGAAGAACCTTTACATGTGACAGTTCTTTGAATTAAAGCACAGACATGATTCTGAAAGGGTTCTTGTATTGTGTTGAAAACTCATTTTTCTCCTTTATCTAAAAATGGTACATTTCTCTTATAATAGAAATGTCTTGCATATGAAATGTCTAATAGAACATTTAAGATAAAGGTATTTATTAATTAAGCTGAAGATTTATAAAATTATGTTAAATGTGTTCATTAGTTTTTGGAGAAGTGATCCCTCTCTGGAGAAATTGAAAATGAGATCCTTTTTTGCAGTTAATCTTGCATAAAGGTTCTAGATAGAACGTTTTAAACTGGTAAAGAACCTTCACATCTTCTTTGTTTAAGTTCTTTGAACTTAAAAACACAGCTTCTTTAAGAAAGTGAATAGGGTCTTCTACAGGACTGCTCAAAGAACCCTTTGGGGCCCATTTTTAAAAGAATATGAATAAATTAAAGATTATATTGCAGTTAAACCCCAGATTTTCTAAATTCTAAATTAAAAAATTCAGTAATGATACAAATTACTTGCGAGTGAAATACATAAAAGAATATTTCAGCTAAAGGTATTTGTTAATTAAGTCAAATAATTTGTTAATTAAATTCTGAAAATTGTATTTTGTTTTGTTTTGTAAAATGTTCCCAGGGATGAGGTGTGCCTATTGCAAGTAGAACCTCGATTTAGGCTGTAAATGTCAAAATTACAATAAAAATGAAAAAATAACTGTCCACTCAGTGAAGGCTGTCAGACCTCTAAATCCATTTTCTGCTTGAAGCTCAAAAACAGAAAACCAGATTCCACTTGCTCATGTTTTGTTTTTACATTGCCATGCCTACATAGCTCCCTCTGAAATGTCCACCCTGATTTGTACAGCTTTTGAAATCCCAGTTGAAGGTTTTATATGCTAACATATAAATAAATTATAAAATTCTGATATGAGATATTTGAAACGATTTCCAACAACAGTTCTTGAACTCCACCTGCCACAAAACTATAGACCTCCAAAATACTGTTAAAATACAGTTATAAACCTGTTATTAACCCTCAAATAGCCAATCACACAAAAATACTCTCTACCCCCCCCCCCTCTCTCTCTCTGTTACTTTCTCTCTCTCTCTCACAGAGTGTGATTTATGTAGTCTTGTCCAGTCAGGCTAGATCATGTGGAGTGATCCGGGGGATGCTGAACACCCAGCAGTGCATGTGTGTGTGATTTACCGGGTTTCATTTCCATTTGAGTGAAGTCAATCTCTGCAGAAGGTCACTGGACGCCACTTTCTACATTAACGTCTTTTAATCCCCATCTGTCAGGACAGGGCCCACAGAGCTCGTTAATTACACACACACGCACACACACCCACGCACACTCACACACACAGATTCAGCTGTGTACTAGAGCCTGTCATATTTCTGTGTATCTGACGAGGCCTGTGTGGATGTATAAGGTTTGATTCAGCTGGTTACTCTGTTATCGGTCCAGTTTGACCAAAGACATTGGAAAAAATGTTTTACTGTGACAGGCTGCAAAGTGCCTAAATATACATGGTGCCCCATTAGCAGTATACCTGATCATCTGGGATCATCTACACCGGTTTCTTCACTGGTTCAGGACTTTGCTCTGCTTGAATGGTTCATACGTGTGTGGATTAACAAAACAAAAACATTCCTCTGAAAGTGATCAAGTGAAAGTCTTTCAGGATGCCTGAAGAACTCAAGACACAAGGAACTTTGGAAGCAAGTATATATATTCAATAATCACCTGCTTTTCAGGGAGGTTAAGTTCCAAGAGCACCCATGTATAGTGAAAAAACAAGCTGTAGTGTTTTTTAAAAAAAAAAGGCCTGTTTTTATAGTGTAAACCCTAAACATGCTCCGAATCTGCTCCCAGAACACATTTAAACTCAGTTTAATACATTACCCTTAAAGAAAATGTCAAGGTAAACTTGTATTCCCCCACCGGCAACTTTGAAGGTCGCTGGACAAAAGTATTGGGACAATGCGGCGACGTTAACGGTTTTCGGGGATAAACGTCCGATCTTCTTGGGCTAAAAATACAAATGAAGGCTTGTTGGAAAGGTCTCCTGGAGATCAGTCAAACTGTGGAGTTTGAAATGTCTGAGTGCTTGCATAGTGGAGAAATCGTGCTTTGGAAAAAGTGCTTCCAGGTCGGCTACAGCCTGCCCTAAGAGAGAGAAAAGAGAGAGAAAAGAGAGAAAAAAAGAGCAGCGTGAGAGCGGTTGAGTTTTGCTGTCATGCCAAGAACTGTGTGCACATCATCTACTCTCTTCCATCTCTCTCTCTGTGACTCTCTCTCTCTCTGTCACTCTCTCTCTCTCTCTCTCTCTCTTTCTCCTTCATCATTCCTTACTCTCTGTGACTGTTCCACCCTTTCCTGGTGCAACGCTTCGTTTTTGGACGGCCTTCAAAAAAAGATCCAGTAGAGTCAAAGGGTGAGAATGACTCTGTGCACTTAACTTAAAAGCCCATTAATACTGAGAGAGAGAGTGAAAGATATATGGATAGATAGATAGATAGATAGAGAGAGAGAGAGAGAGAGAGAGAGAGGGAATAAAAACAGACTCACACTGTGAGAGAATTAGAAAGACATAGAGAGATAATGGAGGAATGAGAGAGAGAAGAGAGAGAACAAGAAAGAAAAAGACAGAGAGAGAACAAGAAGGAGAGAGAGAGAGCAAGAGAAAGAGCCCTTGTGACGGATGATGTAGGTCAAGGATATTGTACATACGCTGTATGTCTGTCTCTTACTCTCTCGCGCTCTCTCAAACACACACATACAAAGGATGTCAATGATGTTTTCTTTTCTTCTGGACAGATGAGTCTGATATAAACTCATCCCCTCTCTCTCTTTCTCTCTCTCTCTTTCTCTCTCTTTCTCACTCCCTCTCTCCTCTCTCTCTCTCATTCTCTCTCTCTCTCTCTCTCTCTCACTCCCTCTCTCCTCTCTCTCTCATTCTCTTAACTCTTGCATTTGACTCTTCATCACTTCCTCTCTTGTTCTCTTCATATCTCTGCCACTCTTTCTCTTCATCTCTCATGCTCACTTTTTTCTGTTTACTGTATCTATACATTCTCTACCCTACAGTCTTTATCTATTTTCTCTCTCTATTTCTGTCTGTCTTTCTCTGTATTCTCTTTTTCTCTTCCTCTGTCTGTGCCCATCTATTATGCTTCTCTTTCTTCTTCTGTGCCCCCACCCGTTCACTCTAAATGGTAAAGGATGAGGTGAGAAGAGGTGGACTCTTTTCTTTTCTTTCTTCATATTAGGGTCTGCAGCTTCAGTTTCGGCCCCCTCCATCTAATCTCTTCCCATCCTGCATCTTTCCCGTAACTTTATCCATCTTTTCGCTCTTCTCCCCCTCTCCTTTCCCTGGTTATGACTGAATATTCTTTTCCCATTCACTCTTCTTTCAGTGTCCCACTCACTCTCATTCTTTCTCTCTCTCTTTCTCTTTCAGTGGGGCAAATAATTATTTGATGTTTGTTGGCTTACACAAAAAAGAGAACAGTCTCTAATTTATGAGGTCGTTTCATTTTTATAGAGAGAGACTGAATATCAACCAAAAATAAGAAAAAAAACCCTTAACCTCTCTTTCTCACTTTCTTTCTTTTTTCTAAAAACTTTTTCTCTCCATTTTTTCGCTTCTTTGAATTTGGAGCCACAGATTCTTCTCTAAGTAACTCATCTTTCTCTCTCTCTCTCTCTCTCTCTCTCTCTCTCTCTCTCTCTCTCTCTCTCTCTCTCTCTCTCTCTCTCTCTCTATCTCTCTCCATTCTGTGCCTGAAGGAAGCAGCTAAACGTGCATCATTCAGCGAAAAACAAAAGAAGCCCCCCGAAATTGATTCTGTTATCAGAAGCTGCGTGTTCATGTCTTTGATCAGACTCCGAAAGATCCTGTCAGAAAATGTGCAAAAGCAGCTGTTTCTGAGTTTCACACTCAACACACGACGGGGTCAAATCTAAAGTCTTCTCTCCTCTTTCCACAGGATTCAGCCTCACAGCGAGAATACATCTCTCTCTTACTCTCCTCTCTCTCTCTCTCTCTCTCTCTCTCTCTCTCTCTCTCTCTCTCACTCACTCGCTCCCTCTCCCTCTCTTTCTCATGTCTGATGTGTCTGATTGGTCTTCATTTTCTAGCATGATCTCATGCATAGTTGCTATGAGCTGTATATTTTACTCCTTATGAAGTGTGTGTGTGTATACAGTATGTGTCTGTGTATTCTTTTATTTTCATTCCTTACTTTCAAATGTGTCCATTATTTCCAAAGACAAAAGTTGTGGGGAAAAGATTTGGCACCCTTGTTGAAAGGATGTTTCCTTGAAAATAAGTATGCAGTAACCCCCCAGTTTTGCACTCAAACTCCAGAGTTCGATTTATCTCCAGGACACCTTTCCAACAAGCCCTCATTTGTACTTTTAGTCCATGTAGACCAAGGGTTATTCTCCGAAAACTGCTCATCTTGCCGCGGTGTCCCAATACTTTTGTCTAGCGACCTTCCGAGTTGCATTTCTCAGCGGGGAATTTAAATTAAAAGAGGTGAATACTGGTTTACCTTGACATTTTCTTTAAGGGTAATGCATTAAACTGAGTTTAAAATGAAATTTAAGTGTTCTGGGGCATATTTAGGGTTGGTGTGAACTAGTTCAGTGCAGCGATTCATATATCATTATAGTGTTCTCTTCTTATACTCCAGTTACAATGTAAGCGTGAGTTACTGTATGAAAACAGTCTCAAGGAATTTTAAGACATGACCATTCCATAAACTCTCGTTATTCTTTTGTTGTTTTTGTTACTGTACTTTTGAGTACTAATGACCAACATAAAAATATATTTACATTTTACCTATACAATATCAAACAAAAAAGCACTTTCTTGTATTTTAAATGCATTATTGCAGAACAGTTCTCTCAGCTTGCCATACGAGTTTCAAAGTCTCTCATTTTCAGTCACGTCCCTGAACCTGACCAGTGGCATCTTTAGGCACTTTGCAACCAGGCATTTGTTTCCATTTCAGTTTGCAGTAAAACATTTGTGTCCATTTATTTCATTTAATTTGCTCAATATGCCAAAGATAAGACAGTTTGATAGTCAGAAACTAATATCAAGAAATGACAAAGGGCTCAAAACTTTTGCACAACACTGTGTGTGTATATATATTTGTAATATATAATTCCAACTGAAAACTTCTGAGATGTTGAGAGATTGCCTGTATGTGAATACACTAGTTAAGGTCATCTACAGGTCTTTTCTGTTCTGTGGTCATTTTTGCTGTCTGTCTGGCCCCTCCTTCACCCGCAGCGCTAAACCTGGCCCTTAATTGTGCCGCATGGTACTTAAGGCAAACAGCTTTTAATAGGCAATAGAGGCCAAGAGTGAAACTGACAATAACGGTGGCCCTTACATCAATTATTGGATACGTATCCATCACCAGAGTGACTTATATGTGACCCCCGGCACCTGCCAGCTGGGATATTGACCAGCCTGGTGCGGCGTAGCACGCGGTGACAAGTTCCATTTACGATCGCATTTATTAAGGGGCTGTTAAAATGAGTGAAGGCGTCATTCTCGCTCTTTAGCCTGCATTTTATTAATTTGAGGAGAAGGATAAAAATAAATAAGTGTAGATGTAGTGTGTGTGTGAGTGTGTGAGTGTGTGGGTGGGTGGTGTGTGGTAGACCACCTGGGGGGTGTGGTCCATTTTCACACTTTGATGTAGTTTGAGACAGATATGGATGAACATGAGATTCCCAGAGTGAAAAATACACACACACACACACACACACACACACACACACACACACACACACACACACACACACACACACACACACA
>JBBPDE010213457.1:0-14318 GCA_037974605.1 Nannopetersius ansorgii
ACACACACACACACACACACACACACACGCACACACACACACACACACACACACACACACACACACACACACAAACATAAACATAAAGACAAATACACACACACACAAACACAAACATACACACACACACACACACATACATGTGTGACACACACATACACACACACACACACACACACACACACACACACACACACACACCCTCTCATTAGTATCGCCCAGCTCAAAACTAATTTTAAAACTTTATCCCTTAGAATTCCAGGGATATTCTTGTTTATTTGCTTTCTTTTTAAATGAAATTACTCAGTCGAACAATTATTGACATTGTAATAACACAAAGGATATTCTGTCTTTCTCTGAAATCAGACTGTTTATTTAATAAAGTCATACTTATTTTTCCTCTTATGTATGGTTTAAAAGTCTAGAGTTTGTACTTTAATGAGGATTTCTTGTCTGAGATACCTGTTAGAAACAATTCAAACAGTTACAACTAGCTGATGTTATTGCCAGCAATAACTTCTCAGGATTAAAATGGGATTTGACCTCCTTATATCTTGAATTTCTTACCTTTATGAAAACCCCATTAACCCTTTGTGGTCCAATGAAAAGGCCTCACTCCACATTTGTTTCAATAACTCAGTTGTTATTTGTCATAAAACTTTACTTAATTTAAACGCTTCATTGTAAGTTACTGTGTGTAGACACTGGGGTAGTAATAGTCAGTAAATGACTATTAATAATGATAATGTAAATATTACAAAAACATAATTCTAATGATTGTACTTTTTCTCTCTGTCTAGTTTCAGTCAAAATCTACACAGATGGTAAGATCATTTTAATCATTTTTAATAGTTTCAATTTCATAAATTCATGGCCTCTGGGTTGGGTCACAGTGTTCTTTTAATGTATTGGTTAAGCGTAAAGGCTTTCAAGTGTCACAGGTGTCACGGTTGTAACGTCGCCGTGCTTTTCCCCAATGATTACAGCAAGGAAGGCAGGCATCCATGACTGTGGTTTCTTTCTCTTTATTACACCAAAACATAAACCTGGTTCGAGGGCCGATACATGAATGAACTGAACACAAATGTGACGAAACAATGATGAAAATGTGATGCTAATAGTGATGATGGACCGACACAGAGGTCCACATACACTGCACTTAAATAGACAGACAGACTCAGACAGAAACCAGTGACAAAACCAAATCACTCAAACTAAACACAAGACAGCTGACACTGGGACACAAGATACAAAACATACACGACCGTCAAAATAAAAGTCCCCATGACAAAACCAAAAACCAGTGACTCCTACCGGCCACTGGCCGAAACATGACATCAAGCTTTTATAAATCTCTCTCTCTCTCTCTCTCTCTCAGGTGAGATTGTAGCCATTGTAATTGGCTCGCTCTGTGGATGTGTCGGCCTGGCTGTGATCATCTGGTTCATGGTGAAAACGATTCGGTAGGAAACCTTCCTGAAACCTTCCTTCCTTTGTCTTTGTTTGCTGGCTTTTCGACAGTTTTAAATGATGTGACAGATTTCAGCTACTCTTCCCTACGTGCTCGGTTCCACACATCCAGGTGCTAATTACGTGCCTTTACTCATTCTAAGACAGAAAAATCTTTACTGGAAGCCTATCGGATTTTCAGCTTTTCAGTATTATCCATCCTTAAGCCACTCTATACCCCACTGAGGGCTAACAACTGTACACGGAACATTGGCAGTGGCATTGGTTACATGAGCCACATTGTTCCTTCACGGGAGATTTTCTTGAGTCAGGTTTTTATCCTGTACATTTCTATGCTGGTGTTGAAGTAGTTACTCAAAAAATAATCCATTTTAAGCCTCTATTTAGGGGTAAAAACACAATAAACCAAGTTAAATCAAAGTAAATATAAATAAATTTCTCATATGGACTTTTCAGTTTTTAGTCACAGGCAAAACTGCTCAAAAGTTCACAATCACTTGCCATATTAATAACTATTATTCAGTAACAACTTGCAATAGAAAATAGTTAAGCTTGCTAGCCAGAGAAACACTTTTAAGAGAGATGATTAACAAATGTTACACTGGGAACCATTATTAATATTTTTATTGCAACATTTACTCATTTACGTCACGCTAGACTCTCACTATGCTATCTATATCTTTCTGTCCAGTTTACTGAATGTGTTGTTCGTGTGTATCAGTCATGCATTGGGTACTGAAGAACAAATCAGATACAACATGGAACAATTTCTCCATTCAGGCACTCTGGTATTTTACAGACAGAACAAAAGTGCGTGGGCTGTCATCATGCAAAACAACAGCCAGCCACAGTTGTCACCAAAACCTTTAACAGCATATACAGTAAATCTGGTTTCATTTTCTGCTGTTTTGTAAGTGGAATGACTGGGTATGTAGACTTTAGTGGCTTCCCTCACTACTCTTAAAATATTAGAGTTCCTTCACTTATTACTTTCTGGAAAAAGTCACTCCTTTACTTCTGGGTTAATCTCTAAAATTCTGCTCCAATGGGAAAAGAGAAACCTGATCAACCTTTCAGTACTCCACTTCCAAAAAATAAACATGACTTAAAATGGCTGCCATTGTCACTGCCCTTGCACAAAACATATGCAGTTACAAATCAACATCCCAGGTAGCTGATACTATTAAAAACCTGTGTATTAGTTAAAAATGGTTAGTTAAATAAAACCCTCAATAAAACCCTCAAGCAACATCAAATGTGAACTACTCAGGTAAGCTGCCTTTAAGCAGAAGTCTCTTTTGTCTTTTCATCTGATTTTGCTGCTTTTGTTTTGATAGGTCTATACTCACAAGTGACACTATTAGAACCCCCCCCCCCCACACACACACACACACACTTTGTAACTGGTTGTGCAGACAGACCATTTATATCAGCCATTCTCTAGACTATAATAGAGACAATCCAGAATATCTTCTGTCCTGGGAACCTCTTGCTTTAAAGATATTTAATTAAAATGGGCTGCGATTTGGAACACCTGCTCCAGTCCTTTAGCAGTGCTCTGACCACAGAGTAGCTATTGGCTGGATATTTTGGGTGGTGGGCCACTCTCAACCTCGGAGTGATACTGACGTGAGTAAAAAACCCCAGCAACAGCGCTATGCTTGATACCAGGGCTGTGCTGAGAATGGTCCTCCACAGACTTGCTTCCTGCTGGTGTAGCCTGTTTTGCTTGAGTCCATTTTGGACATTTTTCTAGAGACAGAGACTGCAAAGACTGTGAAAAAGTCCTTGTTGCTCGGTGACTGTCAGCTGCTAAAGTGTCTGATTTTCAAGATGCACACACACTGTACAGTACTGTTATGTCCAGACAATCCACATTCTATCTTGGAGGTTTACCAATGTTGCATATAGGCTTTTGGGCTTGGGCACTGAAAGCAATTAAACGTTCCTTCACTGTACAATCTCTAACACACTTCCAGCAATGAAAATCAATGTGATGTTAACACAATGCAGTGATACTGTCATGTTTAGCAGATCATATATGTTCAATCATAAATATTGTCATGTTTAATTTCTCATTGATCATGTTTGTCTATGACTGATTTGTCATTCGTCTCCTGATTGTGTCTCTTGGTCACACGACAGCTCTACATCGAGCTGGGACGTCCTGCCCAGTGTCCGACCTCCTGCCCAGCCCAGGTCACCTTGTTTCAAAGACTTACTGTATTACTCTTTTAGCCTTTTGACTTCTCCTCACCTAGCCTGTCTAGCACCTGCACTGAAGCATACTGAACTCACTTAAACCCTTTCTATAATTTATACAGCTTCTTGTCAACAATGCGTTTTCTGCATTTTTACAGTACAAAGATCACATAGTGGTTTCGTTTTATCAGCAATTAAAATGTCATGTAATACAAGATGAACACGGTCCAGCATGATTCTGGTTTTAGGATACATGAGACGATTAGCTGCAACGGTTAAATTGGTCTATGTAACAATTAACACTTAACAGATTTGGGATCGCCAAACATTCTGAAGAATTGTGCCAGCATAGCCATCACAACAATTTTGGACCCTGTTCCACACATTAGGGCTGTGTGTTTAACTATATATGTGTGTAACTCTCATTAGAACCATCATAAACTCTTTCATGTGCTACATGTAAACCTGATTGTTTCTCTACCTGTAGAATACTCATCTCCCACTCATACGTTTTCCTTGCATCCATTTCTAAAATCTCTATAGATTTTAGTTTAGTGATTATTGGATTTATCTGTTTTTTGTGACACAGGTGAGAGTTACAAATAGTGTTCTGCCATGAAAGCCCCAGTCAGAAATCACAAGGAAGCACTCTGTGCATTTGCCATTATTAATTTATCAGCAGACAAACACAGACATGGTATATTTTCTTGAGCACAAAGAGGCATCTCGCCCATCCCAAATGGTGCATTTACATACCATGTAGTACATGAAAGCGGTATGCAAGAATACTGAACACTTAATACATATGACATGGATGAAATGGCATACCTGCACGGTATGTACTCAATTTGTTTCAGCTTGTACTGCTACAATGTTAAAGAAGTATGTTCTTTGAGCATGCAAGTGCTTAGTATCTACATATCTCCAGACTCCAGACACCATCCGCCCTGCTGTACATTTTTTTTTGACAAATGATGTGTCATTACTACTGTGAAAGATTAATGGTGCCTGCTTACAAAATTAGTTTCCTTTTGTACATTGTTTCATCACTAAAATTTGGCCCGGAAAATGCTGTGCTTTCTGACTAGGTGTTCTAGGTCAATGTCTCCCTCTACTGTTAGAAAAGCCAAATATGTAACACCATACACCTGGCTGTTACAGGGGCTTTCTAATGAGTTTTCAAACTTTTGGCATAGTTACATTTTTGAACAAAGTCATTCAGTGTGGCGACAGTGTGAAGTGGTTCATTGTAAAGAAATGATTGATTTTCTTTACTGTGATGCGAATGCGTTTCACATGAAACCACTCGGAATGACAATATACAGTTGGATTCCCTCTTCAGACCCTTGCATGGCTGTTATACTCACCAAATTGAGTTTGTTTGCTTTTTCTGGTTTCGTCTGCAGAAATAAGGATGTGGCAAAAGACCTGAAGCAGGACTTGGCCCTAGGTACAACTTCTGACTCTGGAAAAAAGGAGGAGGCCGCAACTCAACCTGAACCTTAACCGTTCACTTTTGAATTTGCATTTGAACCTTGAACCTATCATTTCCCTCTTTTTCAGCACACATTTCCATTTAGTTTTCTACTTTTTGGTACCTTATCCAGGTTCGATGTGCAGCCGAGTGTGTGTGTGTGTGTGTGTGTGTGTGTGCGTGTGTGTGTGTGTGTGTGTGCGCGCAACTCCTGCAGTGTTATGCTGATGTTCAGTATTTGAGATTTCCTTGTTTGTCTCCAGAGAGAGGAATGTTCTGTTTGTTGCTCATGAACTGAACTGTATGTACATATAATATTGGTCTTGCAGCAATAAACAGATGTTATGACTGCTTCTTTGCTTATTTGCTGTGAAGCACAAACTTTGGTTTTTGTCATTTATGAGCTATAAGTTTTAAAACAGGCGGCCTAAAAAAGGTCATTCTGGTCTAAACCTAGAGCTGTTTGTCATGTTAATGCTGTATTCTGCAGTGCAGCATTAGATCCCTCAGGATAGTAAGTTTGATACAGTTCACACTATAATAATTATGTTCATGTTTAATACCTTTATTCTCTCAGTACAATACCTAGCATGCAGTGCACCAACCCTCCTCATCTGACCTTCTATTCTAGATCACTGGGCCATTCAGCTTCCTATTGACATTTACTGCACAGTTATTACTAGAACAACCTGTGCAGCAGCAGCAGATGAGTTACTGCCTCTGACTTTACATCTACAAGCTGACCTAGCAAGGTAGTTGTGACTACTAACATGGGCAGTAAGTGTACAGTGATCCACTCAGTAGAGCAGAGATTAGTCTGGTACCCAAACCTGTTCATACTATGTACATAAAGGAAAGAAAAACTAACAAATTACAGAATTAAATATAATCTACAATAAGGAAAGTACAGTGTTCCCCCACCAAATCGTGGTTCAGACTTGTTTGCCGGATTTGTTTCTTAGAAAATAACTAAGAATTGTTTGCGGGGAACCCAAGCAAAGACATGGAAACTGCAAATATCCTTCACATTTTTTACTTTTTTTGAGGCAATGTACAATTTTTCATGCATTTTAGTGCTACATTTTTAAGAAAAATACAATTTACTTATTTTGCAACATAAATATTAAGATAATTTCAGCTAAATTTTCATATCAGATATAACCATACATTTTCCAGAACTGTCCAGAGAACACAAAGCAACCCTATATTGGCTGCTGCCATGTGACGCATCTCTGGCAGATACAGTCCAGCATTTCCACCTCATAACAGCTTCTCGAGGGTTTCGCTGAGTGTTCTCATGTTTTCCATTTTGTTCTTCTTAAAGCCCTGTACTTTTATTACTGTAAACTAAATTAAATTATTGCTGTACTTACCCTGCCTGTGATATGACTTTGTGATAGCACTGTGCAAAAGTATTGACCAGCCCTTATATCTTCATATTTTGCATCACAGTTTGTTTGTTTTTTGTGTAAGAATCATTCAAGCATAACAACGCACATCTAACTTAAGGTCTGAACCAGTGAGAAAACAGGTGCAGCTGATTCCAGATGATCAGGCAGTGATCAGTACACTGTTGGTGCTGAAAGCTGAGTTGTTGGAAGTCCTTTATCTAGGTACCTTGTATCTTTACACTTTGCACGCTGTCACAGCAAAATATTTATCCAGTTTCTAATTTAATATGCCCAAGATAAGACAGTATGACAGACATTTACCAGACACTTTTATCCAAACCGACTTCCATTCCCTAACAACGGGGGACAGTCTCCCTGAAGCAACTTAAGGCTAAGGGTCTTACTCAGGAACCCAGTGGAGGTGCTGAAGGTAGGATTCAAACCCATGACCTCTTGGTCCAGAGGCAAGTATCCTACCCACTGAGCTACCTCCACCCATAAAGCAGTATTTTTGCAGAATGTTTCGCACCACCAAGGTGATTCAAAGCAATATACAACACACACACACACACACGCGCACGCACACACACACGCACGCACGCACGCACACACACGCACGCGGCAGTTGGTAGCCTAGTGGTTAGGGCATTCGCTCTGTGATCTGAAAGTCCAGGTTCGATTAGGCACCGCTGAGGTACCCTGAGCAAGGTACCACCCCCACACACTGCTCCCTGGGTGCCGTGTTCATGGCTGCCCCCTGCTTCACTTGGTGAATGGGTTAAATGCAGAGGGTGAATTTCGGGCTGTTCACACTGTGTGCAGTGGTGTGTTCACGTATGACCGAATGATCACTTTCACTTAAATATAAAAAATGTGACTATATATAAAGAAACCAATATTTAATGTATATTAAATACCATGCCTTGTTTCTTTATATTTTGCTTTGAGTCACATTTTATATTATGTTGTTATATAATTTAACATGGTTCATTTATTAATTAATTAATTCATAACACTGTCTTGCCTCGTTTGTCCGTGTGGCGGCGCTGCAGTTTTTCACCCCTCTGTTCGCCTCCCTCTTCACAACATCCGGCCCGGTTGTTCCTGAAGTGGCCGCGCTGCAGAGGCACAGGGCGTGATTAACTCTCTAAATAAATAAAAAAGCATTTTTTTACATTTATAAAGAACTAGGTAATTCTCTAAAATAGTTCCGTTTAGTCTCAAATAACCCCACATTACATTATCGTGCGGTAACTCCGCCCCGGAGCTCAGAGAGTCTCAGGTTAAGATCTCTCTCATTTTAAATAAACCTGCTGTATACCCACATCTCACAAACATGGGGTTATTTCTGTGAGGAGCTTCTCTCCCGGACTGCTCTCCTTAACCACCCAGCGGCAGAAAGTCTCCAGAAATGAACCGAAAGAAAGACAAAGGCTTCGAGAGTCCGAGACCTTATAAACTATAAGTATCTCTATCACTGATCTCACATCTCTCTCTCTCTCTCACACTCACACACACACATTGCTACCTTAACTTAATTTAACTGCCCTCTGTCTTCCCCACACAACCCACCAGGTGGTCTGCATCAACAACATCAACTTTCAGAGGAAGTCCGTCATTGTGAGTGTTGGATCAGTTTCTGACCACTTGACCGTCATTGGTCGTATATAACATGGTTCATTTTAAACATGGAGGTGACAGGCATGGTGTGTGGTCATCTCAGTGGTGGTCTTAATAGTCACAAGACCTTGAGGAAGCATGAACTGACCACAGAAGACAGAACAGGGACTGGCAGTCTTCCACACAATAATCTGTGCAGTAGTCTGTGGCTAATTTGTTGTGCAATTTCTTATCGGGATTAAATCTGTCATTATATAATCACTATGTGCATTATTATCGCGCTATGGTGTGCAACGGTCTACCATTTGCAGTACTGTGCAGTGTTCTTATCGGGTGCTAAAATCTTATAATTCTGTGCAATATTTAGGTCCTACCATGTGAATTTTACGGCTTTTGCCAATGTTACTTATATACAGCTGTTCTCTATTGGGGCAGCTGGTGGCCTAGTGGTTAGGGCATTCGCCCTGTGATCAGAAAGTCCAGGTTCGATTCCCAAGACCGCTAGGCACAGCTGAGGTACCCTGAGCAAGGTACTGTATTCCAGCAAGCTGGAGCTACAAGGAGGAACTTTCAAATAACATATAGACTGAAAGTGCCCTACTGTGATATTCCTGGTGACCTTTTATATATGAAAATAAAAGTGTTGTTTAACATTTAACAAGAACAATCAGTAGAATGAAAAAGTCCACATTTGCTTATTTTTTTCTAAATAATGTTGTTGCCCACCAGGGTTATGTGGAGCTGACCATCTTCCCCACTGTGGTGAACCTCAATCGGATCAAACTCAGCAGCAAGCAGTGCAGAATTTACAGAGTGAGAGTGAATGATTTGGAGTCGCCTTTCATTTACAACGACCCCACATTGGAGGTCTGCCACCATGAGTCCAAGCAGTGAGTAGCATTCGTTTCAAAATACCGTAGCTATATATTGTTATTGTTTATTTATAGGGATGTAATGATACAGTTAACCCACAATTCTGTTTGATAGACAATTCAGGGCTCACAAGCAAACTTAAGAATTCTCAGAATTTTTAGAATGAAGATAAATAACTATTCGATTAGAGCACATTGTACTAATGAAACTACATTATGTATGACATGCTGTTGATTGACATTTGTTTAACGCTATAAACGATGTAGTTTATTATAATTAATAGGATATTTATGCTCCATGATACATATTGTCTCATTTTTTAAAAATTGTGTAATTACAATATTTTGATCAATATTTTAAGAATATACCTTTAGATTCCTGTTTATTTATTTATAACCTTTAATTTGTTCTGTTTGCTGTTGCAGCTATTACTACTACTTAGTCTTCTTTACAAGTAGACAGCAACACTAGCCAAAATGATCGATGTTTGCATTTGTGCCTTGCAGGCGGAACCTAAATTATTTCTCTAGTGCCTACACTGCAGCAGTCAGTGCTGTGGATCCAGATGCTGGAAATGGAGAGCTGTCCATTAAGGTCCCCTCAGAGCTCTGGAAGCAGGGGGATGGTAAGCTAAATGGTACCTTGACTTGACAGTTTACATTGACACTCACTCAGCAGTTTGAGCTGAAGTGATTTGCCCAGGTGCACAATGGTAGGATGTTATGTAGGGAGGACTCAAGATGAATGTTATTCTTAGCAAGAAGTAAATCTGGAATTGTAATAAAACTCTTTGGGAATCTGTTTTTACTCTTGTTTGTGTCCAGAGATGAAAGTGCTGAAAGTGTACATCGAGTTTTCCCTGGACCAGCCGAAGGGGGGCCTCCATTTTGTCGTACCTGATGTGGAGGGCAGCATGGCAGAGAGAGGAGCCCACGTCTTCTCATTCGGATACCAGAATTCCACACGGTAAGTACTGCGTGCACTATATAATGTAACAGTATTCAGTTCTGATCCTGTTCACAAACATAAACCTGGTAATTGGCATTCTCCAAACTGGTGTGTTTGAGATGGAGAATAACGTGACATGGACATTAAAACCACATGTATTTAATGTAATACCACAGTAACAACAGTGTGCTAGAACCAGCAAAGTGGTCAGTTTTTCCATGGAAATCAGGTACGGGTCCACTTTTGTAGACCTGCACCCGGCCGAACCCACACAGTACAGCAGCACACCCGCCTGTTCACCCGTGATTATATCAAATTTAAATCTGGGCCCGTTACCAATTCGCCTGTTCCCCGCCCGTACCTGTGATGAATTCTATTGAAGCATGCGGCATGACTGGCCTCCCAGGAGGCTTTGCTTGTGGAGTAAGTGGCTGGTTGGCCCTTTTGGTGTTTTTGTGGAACATTAGAGGGGGTTAGATGTTATGTAGTAATAGAGATTATTTATTGTGTGTGTGTGTGTGTGTGTGTGTGTGTGTGTGTGTGTGTGTGTGTTAGTTGTGTTAAGTAGTGAATGTGAGTCCTCGCCAGTCACTCTCCTCCTTAGCTCCGTTATTGGACTTGTGGGGTAGTACCTGGACAAGCCAGTGGGGGCACAGTATTCTCTGAAGTACAAAGTGTGTTTTGAAGCTGTTATCTGAGAATAAATTTTGCTTGAAAAACAGTGTCTTCGCATTTATCTCTCTCACGCTTGCCAAGATATAGTTTGACCTACATCATTGGATCACGAATCTCTCTCACTGGAGAGCAGCGAACACACTGTAATAATGAGGATTTTTTCATGAAAGTCAAATACATAGCTATTTTCGCTTATATGTTACTTTTGCAGGCTACAATACTGTTGATCTGCTATCCGCCCGTATGTCATGACTGACCCGCTTCCATACCTGTCCGCAAAATTCCAGAACGTTAAAATTAGCCCGTTTCAGCAACTATCTACGGGTACCTGACCCAGTGCAAGACTTGAGACATTTAAAGACATGGGTTTGACAAGGGTATTCACTTAATGTGCATCAGAAATGTTTTTTGAAAAACTTTAAAGGGCCAAACTGAAACATACAGCCATCACTACTAAGAGTTTCCATCTTTTGTAAACAATGGTACCACAGCAGTTTACAAAGTGATTTTAATGCCAGGAATATCCTTTCTTATATATAATGAAGGTAAATGTTGAAACACTACAAATGTTTTGGATGGGCGCTTGAGGGGAGACTGTTTATCTTTATTTCTTTAATAAAGTACCAGATGTAATTACAGGTCAACAGGTCAAAATCATTAGAGATGGGTTTTGTAGGGTTTTTAATGCCGTTTCAAATAGTTTTTCCCGCACGTACAGTTTTTGTGATGAAGCTAGTTATGTATTCCATGATAGTTGGTATAATGATCATATAATAATCATATGCTGAGCATTTTTGAAGAAACAGTGGTAGCTGACTGACACTGATCATTATATCTTTGCCACAATGTGGCCTGTCTGACTTCACACTGAAAATATTGAAACAGTTACTTGATTGGTGCCTGCGGTTCAATAAAAAATGCATACAAGACTATTGCAAATCTAATATTACTCATTATTCAAAAAGTTAATGTGACTGAAAAATATCTGAATGCAGATCTGAAATCAACATGAAAAACTGATTAAGAAAAGTATGTTGTGATTTCCTCAGGTTCTGGTTTCCCTGTGTAGACTCATACTCTGAGCTATGCACGTGGAAGCTGGAGTTCACTGTAGACGCCTCCATGGTAGCCGTGTCCTGTGGAGACTTGGTCGAGACCATTTACACTCATGACATGCGCAAGAAGACCTTCCACTATATGCTTCCTATCCCTACAGCAGCCCCCAACATCTCTCTGGCTGTAGGACCCTTTGAAATTCTTGTGGATCCTTACATGCATGAGGTATGAAACAACATGTCTTCTAGATATGACTTCTTTTTTTCCAGGAAATAATAAAGGGGACTTATTGAGGACAATTAAATTCGAAGCACGGCCACTGCTTTGGTTTTGGCCACTAGGTGGCAATGTGCAACATCTATATTGCTATAGGTATCGTTTTCAAGTCCAATCATGCTTCACTTGTAAAATGTATTTCTGTTTGTGTTCCCTGAGCCAGATATTTGCTTTCATTTCACTGGTTATAATGGGTTGGTGCCTTGGCTAATATACTCAGTTAATTGTCTTTTTTTTCTAATGTTAATATTTTTTCTAATATTAATTTACAACCAGTATTGGTATCCTTTATCTGTAATAAGTGGCAAACTGAATGGGATGAATGTATTAATAACAAATTGGATGAATGTAACACCTGCTGTAAAAAATTTTTTCAAACTAGAAATGATCAAAAAGTCCATACAATATTGTATATTGGTCTTTCCAGGCTTACACATTTTTTAAATTAAAAAGTCTTTTAAAAATTAAAAGCCTCTGTTATATCACTTTTGTAGTATGGCCTTGTCAGTGAAACATGTTTTCTTCTGCTCTGAGTAACACAAGGCAACCATTTTACTGCCAAAGTATTCTAAAAAAACACAAAGTTCTGATTTAAAGGATTGCATTTGAGTTATTTGTTTGTTTGTTTGTTTGTTTGTTTGTTTATTTATGTCTCTTGTTTTTGATAGTTTGTTGTTTACCGTTTTGCCATGACATTTGCCTTTGTCATTGTAGCTGATATAGTATGAAACTTAAACCTGATACTACTAATACAAATTTACATGCATGTATTTTTCTCACTAATTTATAGGTGGTGTGTTCTTTGTTTGTTTTCTTTTTCCAGGTGACTCATTTCTGTCTGCCCCAGCTTCTGCCCCTGCTAAAGCATTCCATGTCCTTCCTACACGAAATCTTTGAGTTCTATGAGGAGATTCTCACGTGCCGCTACCCTTACTCCTGCTTCAAGACTGTTTTTGTTGATGAGGCCTATATGCAGGTTTCCACTTTTGCATCCATGAGCATCTTTAGGTGAGCAAGACAAATTTTGCCTGCTCTGTGCATTTTATAGTGGATGACTGGTTTGTGTTTTTTGTGTTCCATATAGCAATCGTCACTACATGTTCCAAAGTTTTGGAATTATTTGTCTTAGTCATTGGTGTTATTTTATTTTGTAATAAGTTACACGGTGTAGATTATTATTATAGACTAGACAGCAGATGGTATTTTTTTGGTATTGCTAAGGAATAGTTTTTTTGTGACAACAAAGACAAATATCACACTGTAACTGTCTACCTCAAGATTTGATCTCTATATTTAATAATGAAAAACTATGGAAGTTAATATTAACACGTTAATGTAGTCCTGGCTTAATATAACTCGATTTTATTTTTCTACAAATGATTTGAAATCTGTGCTAGGAAATTTGAACAGAAAAGTTTACAACAGAAATGTCAGTGTTTCTTATGCAGTAAAGGTAAGTGACCATTTGTCATACGTGAAAACACCACAGCACACAGTGTGAACAGCACAAAATACTTCCTCTGCATTTAACCCATTCACCAAGTGAAGCAGGGGGCAGCTACGAACACAGCGCCCGGGGAGCAGTGTGTGGGGACGGTACCTTGCTCAGGGTCCCTCAGAGGTGCCTAGCAGTCTTGGGAATCGAACCAGGACTTTCTGGTCGCAGGGCGAGTGCCCTAACCACTAGGCTACCAACTGCCCCTAAGAATTTCTTCAATTCTTTTCAGCTGGACACCTGTGTATCACCTGTTTTTTTGTATTTTAACATACTTTTAATATACTTCATTTAAAAAAGAAACTGTTTGTGTTTTTCCCATTTCAGTACAAACCTACTTCACAGCGGCATGATCATAGACCAGACTCCACAAACGCGGCGCTGTCTGGCTCAGGCCTTGGCCCAGCAGTTTTTCGGCTGCTTCATCTCGCGGATGTCTTGGTGAGCACTCTAGTGGCAGGTCCCACACCGCTAGACTGCATGTGTTCTTTTACATTCTTTTTATTTATTTATATATTTCTTTATTTTTCTGGGTCACTGCATATGTTTTTGATTTTTGACCTCAGCTCTAGCAGTCATTGCCCCATTGTTTTAAGACATGACAATAAATAGCCTTTTTACAGTCTCTCAGTCTTTGAAGTATACACCGTCTCTTTCTCCCTCTCTCTGTTTATGTGTATGTGTGTTTGTGTGTATGTGTGTATGTGTGTTTGTGTGTATGTGTGTCTTTGTGTGTATGTGTGTTTGTGTGTATGTGTGTTTGTGTGTATGTGTGTTTGTGTGTGTGTGTGTGTGTGTGTGTGTGTGTGTGTGTGTGTGTGTGTGTGTGTGTGTGTGT
>JBBPDE010213488.1:0-14309 GCA_037974605.1 Nannopetersius ansorgii
GATATTTATGTACGTGTGTGTGTGTGTGTGTGTGTGTGTGTGTGTGTGTGTGTGTGTGTGTGTGTGTGTGTGTGTGTGTCAGTGTTTGCTTCGTTTCACCTGACAGTCGTGTGGTCAGTATGTGCAGGTGGTAACATATGAAGGCTTGTATCATTTGACAGTTCATGCATGGATGGGCGTGTGTGAGTGTGACTTGCGTTTGTGTTTTATTTTTTTTATTAAAAGCCTTTAAACGATTGCAGGCTTCTGGCCGCGTAATGTGTGTCAGTGTGTGAGGTCGGCCATGTGTATGCTACACACACACACACACACACACACTGATGGTGCTGATCATGGGCTGGATTTTGTTCAGTTTATGCTGTGTTGGGCTGCAAAAAAGGAATATTTTGATGTGAACTGTGATTATGATTACATTACTGTTCTAATGTCGTGATAAAATACGTAATATTACACATACACACATGAATCTGTCTATATATTTAGATATGCTTATACATGTATGACTTTCTCTCTAAATTTTAGGCACTTTAACTCAAATTAAAAGTCTATATTCTAATGTTTTGTTTAATAGTAATATTTTGACAATTTTGAGGTAGTTAGTAATGCATACAAAATATCAGCATGGTTTTGTTTTTTACTCATGTCTTTAGCCTAAAGAATAATTATTTTTATTTTTTATCATTCCAAATTTTGATTTAGATGCATCATTTTGTTTTTACATATTTTTTTGTTTTACTGGAAAGCTGAGTCAGGCATGCTTATGCTGTGTGCGATCATCCTTTTACCAGAATGCTTCCAAAACTTTACTTACTTTTGAGCTTTAGGCCAAAGTTGTTCTTTTTCTCTTTGCTGCGTGCTCTCAGAGGTAGCTACCTCTGAATCACTGTTGGTGTTTGGGCAGCCTGTTTGTAACAGTGTTGACCTTGTCTGGAGAGGTTCTGAATTTTTGGTCATACATTGTTAGAATTAATCTGCAGTTACCTTTTTAAGATCATAGAATTGAATATGGGTCTGTTGGGGATCACGATTTTCTCTGTTGTTAAAAGGTACTGAAAAGTGTCTCCGCACAGCTATGAAATAGATACATGCTTTAATGGAACATTTGATATTTCTTTATAAATATGTAATCACCAGCATGTCTTTCAGATACCGATCGTTATCTTGTGTTGTATGTTGATCTTGGTTTTCTTCCATATAAAAATAAAAATGGGTCACCAAATATACTTTGACAGCCATTACTAGACCCATGCAGCTGGCCACGTAAATTCTGTGTGTGGGGAAACTCTTTAGTGTACTTGCGGTGCTCTGGGAGATGAAAACATTTAGACCAACCTACTTGTGTAACCTTATCTTTTTCTCTGCATTTCTAATCCAGAAGAACAAATTTAGCATCAACATCAGCTGATATTTACATTTACAGCATTTATCAGACGCTTTTATCCAAAGCGACTTCCATTCCTTAACTACAGGGGACAGTCTCCCTGGAGCAACTTGCCTGGAGCAACTTGGGGTTAAGGGTCTTGCTCAGGGACCTAGTGGTGGTGTGCTGAATTTAGGATTCGAACCCATGACCTCCTGGTCCAGAGGCAAGTATCCTACCACTAGGCCACCATCACCCCAACATGATAAACCTCAGATCTCTGCATCAACCCACTGTTCCCACTTTGGTGTATCATTATTTTATACCATAGTTTTTGTCACATTACTTTTACTAAATATACCAAATAATTAAAAAGAATTTATATATATATATATATGGTGTTTTCAGTGTGTTCTTGTAGAAGTCCAGTATTACTGTACGTTCATCAGAAACCTGGTTTCAGGTCTAGAGCTTTCGAGAAGTAAGGTTTACGAAGATAAATCATTTTTTTACAGAAATGTCAGCGATGTGTGGTCGTTCCCAGTTATTTGTCAGGTCATCTTGTCTTCTCTTGATGAGTTCAAAGACTTTATTTTCTGACAGTTATTGTTGGTTGGGATGATGAAGACAAATTACAGGAAAGATAGATAAGGGAAGGGAGCCTGGTTTAGTGGTGATCAATGTAGTTTTCTGTCTGAATGTATAGTCTGCCCCACCGTAGATGTTGATGCACCACTGCTCTGTAATCAGCCTGGGAAGCTCAGCTAATTACTCCTTGTAGAGCACAACTGACTGCAGAACACAATCTCTGAAACCTCTGCAGTTTAGCAGACTTCATCAGAGGCTTTTGTCCTCCAAGTAAACTGCTCTGGTTAGCTCTAGCCTATTAACATCTCCAATGAATATCAAACATCTTCGGGAAAGAGTGTTTTTAGTAGAAGAACATTGGATGAGCTTACTTTGAGTGTATGTAGACCAGGTCCACATGTACACAAAATGTGGGACTTGCATCCCAGAATATGTTGCCCAGCACTGTCAAGAACATGCCAATCCAACAGACAGTGATATAACTGTAATAATGAAGCCTTTTTGGCTAATCAGAGGCCTAAAATATTTCGTTACTGGCTAACAAAGATCTCCTCCCACATTGGTGACAGGATCTGTGGCTACATCCAAATAGTTGAATAAAACTTTCCGGTCAACTTGATTCTGACTGATCTGGTTAAATGGATCCATATGTTGGTTCAACTCAATATGTTTATTAGACCATGGGCTGTAGATCAGGCGAAAGCAGGGCTCTCAGTTTAGAAAGGAAGCTTCTTTCAGCTATTTGGAGTCATCGTGGGTGTGTTTGTTGTAGCATTGACCTCCATAGCACGTTCTGATGCTTCTGTTTCTCAGTACAGTGGAAGGGAAACTCTGTGTAAACATGTAAGTACTTGTTGAAACCAACACTCTTTTGGCTCCTCATGGAACCAGAAAAAAGCTCTGACATTACAAGTCAAAAACTCACTGTATCCACATCAGGTTTCTCAAAATCTTCTCCCTGGAAGTAGTTTTCTGAAAGGTCAGTTTTTCAGGGACCTACAATGTTGTTTGCTTGCGGATAAGTGGCCAAAACATGTCTACACATACACCTTATTCTACTAGGAGAAAGTTCACATGCGCTGGTTCAAATGTCGAATGGACGGGTTTTAATGGGGAAGTTTCACACTGACATTGAATAATTAGTTCTGCATCACAAGAACCACTTCAGCTCCCAAACGTATTGGATGGAGCTTCATCTCTCAGGAGAACTCAGTTTCGCTGCTCCACAGTCCAAACCTGGAGGCTTCACACCCCCTCCAGTGTCCCTGCTTCTATACACAGGTCTTTTCTTTGGAGATATGAGCTGCACATTCCCTGATTAGAAGTGGTGTCCAAATATATTGGGTATATGGTGTATAATTGTAATCACTCATTTTGTTATGTTCACACTATTTGTATGTTCATTATTATTCAATATATTTGATTGTCAAAGCAGTTCAGCCCAGCAGTGGTGGATGTATTGATAATGGACTGAGGCTGCAGTAAGTAATCCTTAATATTCAATACAGAGTACTATACAAAAGCATAAAATAATATTAAGTAGGGGTAGGCGATATGGCCAAGATATCATATCACAATTTTTTTACAGTTAAATCATGATTTTGATTTTATCACGGTATTTATATTGGTTTGCAACTATAGATTTTTACTATTCTGCAAAGTACTGAACAGTACAACCAAACTATCTTCCTTTGTTAAAAATATAGTCCTAAAGAACTAAACAGCATTTAGGCCAAATAACATTTCTGAGCAGATTTTAATCAGTTTGTGCAATTTTGACAATGTTTATTTACAGCTAAATAAATACTTGAGAAAGACAAATCAACAAGAACAAGAAATTAAAAATGGCAAACAATAAAAATGGCAACTACTGCAATTCTTAAGCTATTGCTGAATTATTCAACACAGTTATTTTACCATGACATAAAGTGCAATACAGTGTCTTAAATGTGATTATTAAAAAAAAACATCAACTTTGGAACATGGTTTTCAAGAATCGGCCAGAATAAAATTCCTTGTATGTGTTCCCTCACAATCTCGGCCAATAAATCCGATTCCGATTCTGATTCTGATTCTGATTCGGCGACTGGCGCTGTACGACAGGCTCTGGGTCCAAAGTCGACTGGACACTTGCTGTATCTGCTGGCTGCAGCTTGTGTGGATGTGTGCCACCAGGCTACAGGATTAGACGCCCGAACATACTGCAGCAGCGTCGCATCAGGAAACTGGACACTGCGTCAATTGACACACGTAGCCGTTATAGGTATATCCAGTTAGCCGCCGTTCTAGTGTTATACTTTTATTTAATTTTAAAAAGCCACAGAGAGCTGCAGCATAAGGATGAAAGAGCCGCATGCAGCTCCAAAACAACTTGTGAGCTGGTTAGAAAAACACTGGTTAGAAAAACATGCTAGGTGTCATAGCATGTTGCAGAATACTGTGTTTGATCATTAAAATATTAAAACAGAAAGCCATATTAGAAAACCAGGGGTAGCCTCAACTCTGCACAACAGACTCACTGGAGATCATAATTTGGCGCTGCTTATGAGACACTCGCACTTTAAGGTGACAACAGTGGTCTTAGTCCGGTCCGAAGGGCTTTCCTAAAGCTGTGCACCAGCCATATAGGCCCACATGGTTTAATCATGCTTTCTGGTACAAAGTGGTCTCAAGCTGCTGTAAACCTTTATCATTCCCCCCTAAACTAACTTTTTTTTATCATTATACCTAAAGGTCTCATAAAATTCACTAGTAGCAGAACTTTTTATTAGCCAAAGGTGCAACAAATAGAACATAATTGCTCATTAAGGGAAAATATGAGAGACATAATTAGTGTAATAGTGGTGTCTCTCTGCCATGAATGCCTTGTAAAACAGCATTTTAGGCCAGATCTCATTGCAGGCAGTGTATTTATAACCAGTTTATATAAAAACTGTGTGTGCATTTTGAGGCATTAAACTCTTCAGCTGTCGAGTTCCCACCGCTATGAATATTTCTCACTGTTTCTCTGGGACAGTGAATTTCATATCAGACCACTCCAGATGACTTTAACTATACAGAAATTTTGAAAATGTTATGGAATTTCTCTTCATGTTTCTGATCTGTTAAAAGCTGAAACATCTGTTGCCTATTTAAAATAATGTGCAGTCCAAGAAAGTGCTGCACTAAAAGTTACAGGCAGAAACAAGCAAATGTTTTTCCATTACAAAAAAAGCAACCTGTACCGGAGCTGCTCAACGGCAGGGCTGAAAGTGGGGAGCAGCTGACTGTCATTGCGTTCCGATTGGTTAAAAAGTTGTCACCACAACATGTAAAGAGGCCACTGTTTTGGTACTGTCCCCTGCAAAAAAAACAAAAACAATAATGGAGATGATCTGGGACGTCAAATGATCTGGGAAGTCAAAGTACAAGCTCTACTGTTTGTCTGGCAACGTATCTTTGTTGAGATTCTTTGAAACATCACATTTCACTCCAGATGACTTTAATTGTACAGAAAATTTTAAAATGTGGTGGAATTCCCCTTTAAATTTCTAAACGAATGAATCGGTTGAAACATCTGTTGCCTATTTAAATCACATGCAATCCATCAAATTGCTGCTTTGAAAGTAACAGACGGTCGAGAAGGAGTCGTGTAATTGAGTGTGTTGCTTTAGTTGTGGACAGTATTTTAGGGCCTTTACAGCAAAACTGATTGATCACTGATTGCTCGTGGAATAAAAGTGTTCTTAAGCCTCAGCAGTGCTGTCGGTTCATGTGGTCGATGGCCTTTCGTTCTCCTGGCTGTGTTCATATATTACTGAAATTGTTTATATGTTTGTGTGTATGTTTGTGTGTGTGAGAGACAGAGAGAATATCTGTCCTGTTTAATCTGACTCCCCACTGAAGCGCCTTAATCTCTTGATCCTCTCAGCTCAGGAAAGCGAGAGGCCCCCAAAGCGTCACCAGGGGCTTATGGGATAGGTCTGCAGTCTCCAGTCCTCCAGTGTCAGCCTTTTCCTCTATAATGACACACTGCTCACAATTCACAACACACACACACACACACACACACACACACACACACACACACACTGCCACACGTGCTCTCATCCTCAGATGTTTTGGGTCAGTCTCTATCAGGGCCACTGTCCAGTAATGTAGGTCATTAGGACTGCGGGGGAATTTGGGGAAAGTCGAACAGATTACAGAAAAACAGTTATTTATATAATCCGTGATTCTGTATTGTTTAGTGTAAGTGTTGTCTGGACGTGACCTCTAGGGCTACCGAGATTAATCAATTAAATTGCATTTTTAAAAAAAGATTTAAATGGGCTTTTTTGTTGAATCTTCAATGATTGTTCATAAATGTGGATATAATATAAGGCATAAACTGTCCTACAAACCTCTTTTCTATTGAGAAGCAGAGCCTGATGATCACACATGTTTAAATGCATTTTTGCCACATAATGTTTCTAAGTATTTTTTTAAGTAACCTTTACTGAAACCTTAATTTGCTTTGATTTGAGTGTGATGTAGTTAGATAAGGTTTCAAAAACAGTCTATGTAAGCTGCAAAAAGAGCCCATTTTTGATTGACCAAATTTGCGATGCCACAAAACCTGCACAATGTATATATGCAGCTGTTCAACCCTCAGTTTAGCCCCACCCACTTATGCTGAAGTTATAAGGAGTTTCAACCTGGACTTCTTTTTGAATGAGGTGCTCTAGAGCTCAGCCAATCGGAGCAGAGATCATTTACAGTCTTGATGGTACAGTAACAAAAACAGAGAGGTTGGAAAATTATTTAAAAATCAGTAGTTTGGCGTATGAAGCTATGCACACATCATAAGTGGGCCACTTTTCCCAATGAGGTGTGTTGGAAACTGTAAATGATTTGTTATTGTTCAGTCTGTCTTTTAACTATACAGAAACGTTAGACTGAATCCATGAATGCTGATCTGCGTAAAGCTGAGGTGTTACTGCATAACTCTGATTAACATTTATTTTCAAACGATTGACTTATTTACTAATACAATAGTGACCATTCTAGTGGTCTCAAACTCCTCGCTCTTTGAAAGACACTCCATGTTTCCCCTCCAGCTTCCTCATACTGGCTTTGTGCTTCTGGTGACCAGTGTATTACTGGACTGAAAGCCTCTCGGGTTAATTGACTGAAGTCTGACCTAAATTGTGTTGTGAGAGAATGAAGTCTTCATTATGTGTGTGGGTGGCGTACGCGGGCGTGGAAAGGGCACCTAAAGGACAGTGGGAGGACCCTCTGGTGGGTTTGGGACACAGCCAGGTTATTACTATTGACAACGCAAGTATCGACTGCTGCCTGTGACCAAACACTCCCTCCAATTAAGACATTAACAAAGTCGAACTGCTGGGGCAGATTTCATCTTTATTTGGGCGATTTATCTACAGTGTTGTATTGGTATTGTTGTTTTTCCTCTTGGCGTTAAAGGGTCAAATCTCTGCTCTGCTCCTGATCACTGCGTGTCGATGTCCCGGCCCTGGAGAGCACCGTTTAGTCCTTATTAGCATTAGTACCATGTCCGAGTACTTACGATACATATTTGCATTTTAGACACGTTGTCAATACTTGTTTGGATCAGGTGTTGCAGTGTTACAGAGATACACAGGTCAGCTTCTATTCTTTTATCTTTTTTTTAATCAACTGAGGCTGCAACTGTGGTATTTAACTGTATCTGTTCTGAATACAGTGGAGTTGTGTTCTGTGAAGATGAAATATTTCTGAAGGTATTTAATGCACAGCAATCATATTTTGCTTTGATATGTACAGGGAACATGCTATTTATAGTGCACAACAGTGTCAATATGTTATTCAGGTAATACACTACAGTTTTGTAGTTATAATTTTGTAATTATAAATGGTTGTTTTATAGAATGCATGAATAGTTCTTGGTAAATGTCTCTTCTCTGATATAATATTGATATAATATTGCTTACATATGTATACACACATATAAAATTGAAGCCAGATTGAGACTGATTCTAAACTCCTGAACTTCTGCATTTTAGCCTGAACGAGTTCAAGTATTACTCGCTTGTTTGCTTATTAGTAGTAGTAGTAGTTGTGGTAGTAGTGGTAGTGGTAGTAGTAGTAGTAGTGGTAGTGGTAGTCGTAGTGGTGGTAGTGGTGGTAGTATTGGTAGTGGTAGTAGTAGTAGTAGTAGTAGTAGTAGTGGTAGTGGTAGTCGTAGTGGTGGTAGTATTGGTAGTCGTAGTAGTAGTAGTAGTAGTGGTAGTGGTAGTCGTAGTGGTGGTAGTGGTGGTAGTATTGGTAGTGGTAGCGGTAGTGGTAGTGGTGATAGTAGTGGTAGTGGTGGTAGTATTGGTAGTAGTGGTAGTGGTGGTAGTATTGGTAGTGGTAGTGGTAGTAGTAGTTGTGGTAGTGGTAGTAGTAGTAGTAGTGGTAGTGGCGGTATTAGTGGTAGTGGCAGTAGTAGTAGTGGTGGTAGTGGTAGTGGTGGTAGTAGTAGTAGTAGTGGTAGTGGCAGTAGTAGTAGTGGTAGTGACAGTAGTAGTGGTAGTGACAGTAGTAGTGGTAGTAGTAGTAGTGGTGGTAGTAGTGGTAGTGGCAGTAGTAGTGGTAGTGGCAGTAGTAGTAGTGGTGGTAGTGGCAGTGGTAGTGGTAGTAGCATTAGTATCTGTATTATCATTGTTAGTTTTAGTATTAGTGTTTATAGCACTCCCTAATGTGTACTTCTGCTTGTTATAAGAGTAAGCCATGTTATTATAGAAGGTCGCTTCGTGTGTGCAGGTTTATCCTCCCTGTACAGTTGATGATGAAGTCCATGATAACTGCCTCTGGCAGAGCTTCTCTGAGAGGTGTCTGGGTTTAACTGAAGGAACTTCATTGCCTGGAGGCCCATTGTGCTCCAGTGCGCTGTCTGAATGTGGTTTGATTGCTGCTTTCATACGATGTGACAACACATAGAGACTGTAATGTGTTTTTTAGTGGGTCACTTCACTCCGAAGACGACTGGCTGTTCAGTGGGAGGATGGGGGAGGTGTGTACTGCTCTTCAGGAATTTTTAGGGTCTATATTAGGCTGGTGATCTGTGAGTAGATAATAAACAGGTTCGAAGGGGTTCTAAGAGGCGAGCGTGATTTTCAATTAAGAGTCTTTTTTTTGTGTGAGGCTTTATTTAAAGGTGTAATCTTCACCCTTCGAGAGCAGTCTGCTCCATCACTCCGCCAGTACGTCTTGCTCCAGACTAATTTGAAGACCTTTTGGCATAAGTCGTTTTAAGAAAAGTGACACTCCTTTTGGACGTTTTCCCACTTACTTTTCCATTCGGGGGGTGAGGCAGCTGTGAAGTAGCGTAATTAAAACGTTGCTAAAACAGTTCTTGTGTAAATGAAATTCCTTCAGGAACGAGCTGTGAACTCTGCATGCAAATCAGCCTCATCCTCACACAAAGAGACACCTTCTGGAAAAGCTGTCAGATTTTTCTTTTTCTTTTTTCTTTTCTGGATATGGAGTAGCAACTGTCGACTATCTTTTTCATGTCAGCGGTTCAGAAGCCTACAGACTACACTCGCGAGAGCCGAATTCACGGCAATTGAGGCCTGAGTGGCTGTGTTTTTGGAGCAGAGTGGAGACGTGAGGGACTGGGGGGAGAATCTGCTGGCAACTCCATAACCAAAGAGCCTCCGGAGCCAGACTGTATCAGGCCAGCCGTCACAGCTCGTGGAAAGGCCTCGAGTAGCTGGAGAGGGTGTAACAGAGCGTAACAACAGTGCCAGCATTCTCGACCCGCCTCACACATAGTCACATCAATCCAGTGCCTCAACTGAAAAGTCCAATTCTTCAATTTTTAGCTCAAATATAGATCAAATATACAGCTCAGGATAAAAGAGAAAAAAATTTAATTTCTCAGGTTTTATTTTTTATAGGTGCATATATTGAACTGAATAACTTTACAGTACTTGAATAATTCAAAGAAAACAAATCTCTTGTTCAAAAATTACTATTGACAAACTTCTAGTAGTGTTTTACCATTCAACTGGTCTCATTGCGAGAGGAGAGAGTCGATTACAGCAGTGTTTTTCTACTTTTCCTCATTAAATAAGATGTGATTCGTATGATCGCCTAATTCGTATGAACCTGTTTGTGTAGGAATTTAAGAGACATTAGCATGGAATGGTTTCATACTGAGATGCTGATTTAAAAAAATTGCAGTGGTCTCTTATCCAGAGCTGTATAGTGCTGTGCAAAAGTCACCCATGCAGATAGTGTCCAGCCATTTGTATCCGGAGTGGGTTTCTTTCTGCAACCTAGTTTCTGTAGTTTTCTTTTTGTAAGCAGGGTGTTGGTCTTTATTGCTTTTTTAGTGGCCTGTTTTGGAGGAGTACAACAAATTTGCTGGTAGGTTCAACCTTGAATTTAACTGAGCACTACAGCAGAGTAGTAACATGGTAAAGGTGTTTAGACATTCCCAAATGTATGCCTCCATGCACATACACACAGTTAGACTGCTCTGATGACACCACACCATGCATCACAAATTGAACCTGAGGGAAGAGGCAGATCATGATGTGAGGTTTAGTGTGAAAAGTTGCAAGTCTGCCTCACTTCTCCCCTGTCTGTCACTCTCCGGGTTCATCAAGTTCCCCATGCTCTGAGCTTAAAAAACTCAGATGAATATGCATGAATAGGCCTGAGGTCACAAAAAAATGAATCTGTGAAAAGAGGTAAACTCATTTGCACTGTGTGTTTGTGTGTGTGTATGTATGTGATGTATGTGTGTGTGTATGTGATGTACGTGTGTGCATGCATCCGTGTGTGTGTGTGTGTGTGTGTGTGTGTGCGTGTGCGTGTGCGTGCAGAATGGCTGAAGTGTGTGAAGCTCACACACCAGACTCGTCCTTGCCTGGTGGTACGGCTTCAGGTTCCGTTTTGATGCGTAAAGAGATTTGCCTTCCTCTCTGCACCTTTTGAGACTGGGAGCTTTTCTCTGTTTCTCTGCACTGTCTCCCATGACAACTGACTGCATTTCCAGCATGTATAGGGTTTGTGGGGGGTTGGGGGGTGTTGTGGTGGAAATTAGGTCAGATGCATTTTAAATGAAGGCCATTCTCAGCTGACTGAAGCAGTAGCCTTTGAAAGCTGTTTCCCTCACACATGCACCCAGCAGTGGAGCCTGGAAGTGTATGAGGAAATTGCATGTGCATAGGGCTGTGTGTGTGTGTGTGCGCGCGCACGCGTGCTTCCAAAGATTAGCTGAAATTGGTTCAGAGGCTTTTATCTGAGCTCTGTTGTCAAAGCCCTTCTTCATGTTGAAGCGCTGTAGCCTCCACATGCACTGCACTCTTCTGCAAATATTCTCCGCTGGGGCTGGGTGATATGAATTAGAGCTGAACGATGTACCATCTGTTAATCGCCAGTGCGATATCCTTCTGCAATTCTGATATTGCAAAAGGCTGCAATATGCAAATGAGCCTCTAAACAAACATAGTATCTTTAACAGGGTGACCAATCACAGCTGTAGGTGAGTTACTGGATATTCTGATAAATCGTTTATGTAATCGCCAAAAGTCAAATTATTTTGGCAAATCTTTGGCAAATATCAAAGACACTGATTGGCTGATGTTTTTAAAGTTCCCGTATTCTACATTTTCCTACTATTTCATTTTTTTCCCTGCTGTTATGATGGGTTTGTGCACATAAGAGAGAAAATATATTGTCACTCTGAATAACAGTGTCATTCAGATATGTAAATGAGAGATGTGTGCAGGCTGTTAATTGCCAAATAAAACTTACTACTTAATATTCAGCAGTACCTATTAACTTAAACATGGTATTGTATTTGTGTAGACATTGTGGCCCTTGGTTCCTTTCAACACCACTGTAAAGAAACCACTGTTTAAGATTTGATTAATAGCTGTTCCTATGCCGTCGCGTATGATGGGGAGCAAGACCACTGATGTTTCCACTTGTGGGTACATTATGAGGCAGAATAACTTGGGCAGTATTCTTTGGCATATTTGGGGGATGTGTTTTCTTTTATGTAGATGTGTGGTAGTAGTCTAGTGGGTAAAACACTGTGAACCCGATGACCACAGTGTTCAGCACCCCCACTCTGTGTTCTTGAGCAAGACACTTAACCCTCAGTGTCTCCACGGGGACTGTCCCTGTAACTAATGACTGTAAGTTGCTCTAGACTGCATCTTCCAAATAGTGTAAATGTAAATATGTTCTATTTTAAGCTGAGACCACATTCCAGTCTAAACAGTGTCCCAGGACAACTCTGTATCAGAAATGTCATTAATTGCGGCTGTTCTTTTCATGGAATTTGCAAGCCCTTAGTGTGAACTGGATCTGTGTTCCTTTCTGTTGAAGGCAAAACCGCCTTTGTGAACTTCAAGAAACAGAACACACTCCAGCACACTCTGAATTAAGAGCCAGCAGTGTTAGCTGAGAAGCCTCGGTTCTCCCAGGCTGGGGGAGTGAGATGGGGACGCCCAGATGAGAAGTGACTGCTGGCCTGGTTGGCATTTCGTGTCCGTAGCCGGAACTGTGTGTGAGGTGGGAGTGAAGGAGGCTGCGGTGTAAGACCCTGTCTGGTCCTGTTTGAGCTGAGGTGCTGCCTGAGTGGATCTGAGAGCTGGACCTGGAGAAGCACCTGGGGGGTCATGCTCCAACTTGCTTTCAAACGACTGTTAGTAATGTGTGTTGGCTGCAAGATTTAGTTGGAGCAGAATGGAGATGACTAAAGTTTGCTTCATTTTCCGTGCAAATAAAGTTGATCAGTGTGAACTGATATCTGGCAAGAGATTTGGTGTTTTGATCATCTGGATGAGATTCGGAACCTTTATGAGCTCTTTACAGTGAATTGACCGCAAAAATGACTTTAATTTGAAATATTTCTCCTCTTTCTTTCTTTCTTTCTTCTTCTTCTTCTTCTTCTTCTTCTCCTTCTCCTTCTCCTTCTCCTCCTCCTCCTCCTCCTCCTCCTCCCATCTCATTAATGACATTTCTGTGTGTTTATGAGCCAAAAACAGTAGGGATTCATTTTTTTTATCAACAAACCCATCCAACCTTTCTTTATGCATTAGATGTAAACATTGTTTTTGTTTCTGAGTCTTTCAATAAAACAGTATGGGCATAAACATATCTGTGGGAATGAGTAAGGCTCCAGCACTGGAGGCTAAATAGACAAATAAATATGTTGTTTTTTTGTGACTTCATAAAAAGATTTACATTGGGCCATTTTTGAGGCTTAGTTTCTGTGTGTGGAATTCATGGACAAGTGAGTGAATGTTGAATCTACTCCAGATGCTTTATTAATGTTCGTGTTTCACAAAAAATGGTATTGACCCTTGAATTGTAAGAATTTGCTTGCATTTTACCTGATCTCCTCTCTTCAATGCTTTGTTCAAAGTCACATGTTTGATCTTAAATCTGTAATATAGATTGCACAGAGTACATTTTGAAGCTTGTGTGCTCACTCTTAGCTCTTCTTCTCTCTGAATCTCTCTCCACAGCTCCCAGCAGACTTCAGCAGGCTGCACCTGGCCGACGGGATCCACCCCCAGGTGACGCACGTCTCCTCCAGCCTCTCAGGATGTAGCATCACCAGCGACTCTGGGAGCAGCAGCTTGTCCGACATCTATCAGGTAACATTCTAACTCACACACGCCAGCAGTGCTCGAGAACCCACTCTCTATAGCTTGATGAACCACTCTCTGTAACTCTCAAAGCCATTCTTTAACTCTAGAGGCCGTTGTGTATAACTGTAGAACCCATTCTATATAACCACTTGTGGGCCTAATAAAGCTTTATCATATCTCATGTTATCTTATCTTAAAAGCAGTGAAAATTCCACATGGCTGACATTTTCACTGTTGATCTCTCAAACTATTGGAATACATTTATCCTGTTCATGTTCATGTTCATTAACTGCCTGAAACAGTGAGTGCCAGAATGTAAAATGTAACAAAATGCTGGTAAGCACAGAGCTTGTATGCCCTCAAGGGTGGTACAGTTCCACAGGTTTGAATCCTGTATATCCTGATATCTTTGTCAGTATGTCATTTAAATATTTTGCCTGGAATGTTCAGGAACGTGTTATTGAACCTTCAGCATTATAAACTCTGCCCTGCCCCCGTGTATCTCTATCTGTGCCGTGTTCCTCGGTGCCTCTAACTCAGATTGATTGTGATTGTGCTGGTGTTTGCTTTGCTGTTCAGTTGATTTACTGAGTACGTTTGTGATGTGCTCATGGATTAAGGCTGTGCTGTGCAGAGAGGTGTGTTAGGCTGTATGCCTGCATGGCTGTGCTCTGTGTGTGTGTGTGTGTGTGTGTGTGTGTGTGTGTGTGTGTGTGTGTGTGTGTGTGTGTGTGTGTGTG
>JBBPDE010213559.1:0-12500 GCA_037974605.1 Nannopetersius ansorgii
GAAAGAAAGAGATAGAAAAAGATGAAGGAGACAGAGAGAGACAGAGAGAGAGAGACACAGAGAGAGAGAGAGGGAAAGAGACAGAGATGATCTGTTTTCTATTTTTGAGTGTGGCGCGTCTGAAGCAGGTGCCGGCTGTATGCTGAGAAAACGGCTGAGCATCAGCAGCGTCTGACTCACTCACTCACACACACACACACACACACACACACATCTCTCTCTTTCTTTCTTGCTCTCGTTCCCCAATGACTCACTGACGACTTTAGTCTCTCTCATTAATGCACCCAGACACACAGATGCACACACACACTCACACACACTCACACACACATACACACATACACAAACATACACACACACACACGGATACACGGATACACACGAATACACACACAAACTTCATCAGTGCACATCAGCACACTCACTAATTTCATCCTATTCATGTAATAGAAATTACAGACATACACACACAAACACACACACACACACACACACAGATACACATAAACACACACACAAATAGACAAACAAACTCCACTCATTAATAGAATCCAGTTCATGTAACACACAATCACAGACACAGCCACACACACACACACACACACATTCACACACATATATTTATACACAGACACATACACACACAAACACACATGTACACATACACACACACACACACACACACACACAGACACACACAAACTCCATCAGCACACTCACTAATATAATCCTATTAATTTAATACACAATCACAGACACACCCACACACACACATAAACACACTCACACACACATAGACACACACACTCTCTCTCACACACACACACACAGACACACCCTTCCTTTCATGAGAAAGCTTTCTTAGCAGCACCTAACACCTTTTTCAGCACCTGACGGAAGCTCTTATGTAACTCCCCTATTTCTGGTTCATTTATACCCAGTCGGGTCGGGGTGAGTGTGTGGGGCGGGGGGTAATTGGGTCGCTATGAATCATGGGATCAGATGGAGCATCAATAAGACAGATTTTTTACTGAATGTCTAAATGTCTACAATGCAGATAAGTACAGTTTGTTTGTTGATCGAGGCTCAGGAGATGAGTCTTTATGTTCAGGCTGTAATGGTGTAAAGTTACACTATTTGTATCAAACATTCAATGATGCTGGAGGTCATAAACATAGATATCAGTTATTAAACACAAACACACCTCATTATACCATCCTGCTGAAATATCATCACAAACACATACGAGAGGTTTAGTCACGGATGTAACGCAGTTAAAATAAATACAGTTAAAATAAATTCACATGTGTATGTGCTAATCATTTTTATAATTAATGCTCTTACATCACTTGCATCAGTCATACATCTAATAACTGCTGGAGTAATATTACTGCAATACTACTAGAAATAATGAAGATGATGATGATTACTACTATTCCTACTGATATTATTACAGATTCTGAGTTTGTAGTAAAGTTTTTAAATGCTAGCAATCATACGTGATTACTGGGATGCTCCACTGTAGAGGCTCACATTCAATAAAATATCTACTAAATACAGATGAACTTTAAGTTCACTATTCTTTGGACCTTTCTAATTCTATTCTTTCTAACTCTAAGTCTAACCCTAACCCAAACTTCAACTTTAAATCTTATTATAATTCTTATCCTAATGCTGCTGATAATAAACGAGCTCCACCAGTTTTTAGTAAATAAAGTATTTGTAGATTATCTACAGAGGGCGATCAAAATAAAGCGTGACCTATTAATAATAAACAGGTTGCGTAAAGAAAACGGAAACCAGAAACAACATTGTTTTGAAACCGTGCACTTCCTGGTGGTGGTCTTGTGGGTAGGACACTTGCCACTGGGCAAAGAGTTCATGGGTTCATATCCTACATTCAGCACTGGGTTCCTTAAACCCAAGCTGCACCAGGGAGACTGCCCCCTGTAGTTAGGGAATGAAAGTCACACTGGTAAATGTCAATAAGCATTTCAGATAATGGGTGGATAAAATACAAAATGTTCGTTTGAAATTTGTCAGTAGTGGTTGAAGTGGTGCTTTCATTATTTTATTATTCCTGTCTTGCCTCAAACCACATGCTTTTGGATCCACATCATGTCCAGGGTTTCATTTTGCTGAGCAGACCTGATTCCAAACAGCAAAATTCCACAGCCTGTTTATAACGTTCTTATCAAAACGAACACTCAGCTGGTCTTATAAATGGTGTTATATCATATTAGTCCTGCCTATAGTCTGTGACAGATTAACAGAATTAATGCTTTGTCATTTTGTTCTCACCAGTTCTGCTGGGGTTGGAACAAATGTTAAAATATTAATCCTGCTCAGGAATGAACCGATTGATTTTTTATTCCATTTCTGACACCCTGACAGTAATGATATTTCATCTAACAAATCAGGCTTTATCATATTCATACAATATTATAACCTTGGGAAATGTTAAAAATGTGATGAACTCTTTAGTACATTAGATGTGAAAGAACTTCATATATAGTCCAATGTCAGAAGAACACCACACATGAGGTACGTTTCCACAGGTCTACAGGACCTGTCAGAGCTGCTTTTGTTATTGTGGTCTTTTATTATTTCTAGTCTTGTTTGAGTATTTAATGTTATCTCTGTGTTCTTTATCTGTGTGATGAAAACTGAACCCAGAGAAGTTGTCAGTGACGTCCTGGACCTCCTTCACATCTCTCACAGAGTTAAAGATAAATTTAAGTCGTAGAAACTCCCACTGAAATTTATCTTCAGCCCAAACAAGTCTTGCTCGTACTTCATTACCTTCACAGTTGTAATGAAGTATTTGCATTTCCATGGTTTTTTTAAAAAATGCCTGCCTACCAAGTCCATGTGTTGTCATGACAATATTTTTAGACCAATCAGAAAAGAGTAGCACTGTCAGCTCAGTTGCAACTCACTTTTGGCTCTGCCGTACAGTGCAGGAATAGCCGTGAATAGTTTGCTTTATTTGTAATTAAAAACATTTGTTTGCAGTTTCTTGTGCCATTGAAAAAGTATCAATAGCCTAGAATATGAAGAACACCAAATATAGTCCAGGATAAGAAGAACCCCGAAGATAAGAAAAGAAAAACACTACAAGCAGTGGCTGCATATCATGAATGATTCATGTTGAATATTGAATCCTGCAGAGTTTATCGCTGTAATATAGAGGAAATATCCTTCCTTAGTAAATCTGCTGCTGTAGATGTGTAATATTATTATAGTCTTCATAGAGCTTGAATAATAATAATGCTCACAAAATCTGACAAATGTTATACCCAACGAGGCAAAACATTATGACCACTTGTGTAATGCACTGTGGGTCTTACATGCACCACCTGCCGAGAAATGAAAGGTGGCCTCTGAAGGTGCTCGGTGGTATATGGCACCAATATGTTAGCAGCAGATCCTCTAAGTCCTTAATTATGTTCCTCAAACTATTCCTGAGCAGCATTTACAGCATGTGTGTTTGTGTGTAAGGTTGGATAAGGTTTCCCAACCGAACATCACCCAGAGCGTCACACTGCCTACTCCGCATTGCCTTATTCCCATAATGCACCCTGGAGCCATCTCTTTATGCAGGCAAGTGACGCTCATTCACTTCCCAGCCAAACATGACATAGAAGAAAATGTGGTTCATCAGACCAGACCACCTTTTTCCATCGCCCAGTTCTGAAGTCTGTTGTTGGCACTTTCAGGGGTGGACAGATGTCAGCATGGGCACTCTGACTGGTCTGCAACTACACATCCCCATACACAGCAGGGGGCACTGCACTGTGTGTTCTGACCAATTCCTATCCAAGCAGCTCTTTTAGCAGTTCCACAGCAGATCATCTGTGATATCAGACCAGACTGGCTAGCCATCACTTCTCATGAACATCAGTGAGCCTTGGATGCTCGTTACCCTGTCTCCACTCTCTGGTTCTCCTTCCTTGGAACACCTTTGGTAGGCACTGCATACTGGGAACCCTCACACATGATCTGACCCAGTCATTTAGCAATCACAGTTTGTCAAAGTGACTATGACCCTTATATACCAGGGGCAGCTGGTGGCATAGTGGTAAGGGTGTTCGGCCTGATCCGAAAGTCAAGACTACTAGTGGCACCTCTGAGGTTCCCAAGACTACTGCTGGCACCGCTGAGGTACCCTTGAGCAAGGCACCATCCCCACTATGGTTGCCCACTACTACACTTGGTGAATGGCCTAAATGCAGAGGAGGAACTTTGTACTGTGGTGTGTTCACATATAACATAACACATATTTTCGTGCTTCCAAAAACAAATATCAAGAACTGACTGTTCACTCATTGTCTAAAAGACTCCAGAACAAAGACCTTGCAGATGATCAAACAAACACACACATCCAATATACCACGGTAGTTATGTGCAATATTATGAGTGCAATTTTTCTGATGGAACCTGTGCAAATGTTTTTCTTGGGTGGAACTATCACTCTTGGGCAAAATGTGCAATTCGAAACATTATTGTCAATGCCTGTCACTCCACTGTGTACATGTATACAAATATATTTATGTGAATATTTTACAACACAGATGTCAATATTCTATATCTCTAGATTGTATAGTGTACATTTTATACTGCACTGTTAGTATAGCATTTTAATTGTATTTTACTTTATTCTGTTGTTTCTCTTTATTCGGTTTTAAAGTTACGACTGATTGGTGTAAATAAAATCACAATGGAAGATCAACTAAGAATATCCCACTACATTTTACAATGTAGACCAGTGTCTAAACTAAACTGTGCTGTAACTCATCTATATTAAGTGTTTGTGGGATAGTCCAAGCCTTGTGCAAATGGCTAGTAGAGCGCATAGTGTAATGGAAAGTAGCAGAGTGCACTAATGTAATAGAAGAGGAAAGGTAGCATGATGTCACGCTGTTTCAGATGGCATGCCAATGTGACTAGGTTATTTAGGGCATAAATATAATAAAAGTTAATCACACAAGAAATATTGCATAGCTGACTGAGGGGTGGAGATTGATTCTAAAGCTGGAGGTCGGGGTTTGGATGCCACGGCCCTTTCTGCCAGGTCCCAGAGGGCACAGCTGTTTGCGGTCAGGACTGTCCAGGTGCCTTTATTTCTGCACTGCTCTTATTGTGGAAGCACTGGAAGAGAAACTCCACCCGAATGAAATCATTTTGACTAGCAGTTATAATGAAATGATGCTAATTTATTAATCACGCTTATTTTTTTGTCCTATTATCAAGTAATACAGAGGAAATACTGAAACAATTATTAGCATTACTGCTGAATTGTATTTTTAAAGCAAGGCTGGTTGAGAGAGGAATTTAAAAGCTGTCCTGTTTTCCTTTATGTTTCTATGTTTTTATGGTTTGTGATAATATTTAAATATGCATGTATACATATAAATGTGTACATAAAAAACAAGAAGAGGCTCAAGACTTGCACAGTATACATACCAGAATATTTTATTGATCCCAGACGAAATTCCTTAAAAGCCTCTTTGGTTCCACTGGGGCTCGAACCCAGGACCTTCTGCGTGTAAAGCAGACGTGATAACCGCTACACTATGGAACCGCTTGCGTGACAAGTGCGCGTGCGCGGTTGTTAAGGCATACAGATAGGCTACATGACTGCAAAAGTCTTGAATTACCCCTAATTTCTTTATATGCTGCTCTGACTCACCTCGTTACTGCAAAAATACTGTTTTATATCGGTCAGATCGTATCTTTGGAATACTGATATAATTAAATGAAAAAAACGGAACACATGTTTTACTGTGACAGGCTGCAAAGTCTGTAAAGATACGAGAATCCTGGTTCCACCCACTCAGCATTCCGCACCACCAGTATACTGACCACCGCCTGACCATCTGGAAGCATCTGCTCCTGTTTCTTCACTGGTTCAGAACTTCAGTTAGATGTGGTTAGTTCTGCTTGAATTATCCATATGTAGGTCAGTGTATATATATATATATATATGACATAGAGTTAGACTATTGTACTGCAACCCACACAGCTCCACATACCAAAGCTACTGACAAAGCACTGCAAAAATATTTTATTGCAGTTTTAGTTCAAGGGCAGACATTTGTAGGTCAGGGCGCCCATTTAAAGGAATCAGGAAGGATTGCGAAATGAATGCGACTGACTGGTGTGACGCGAATATTAATTATAAGACAAATTAGCCATGGTAACCCACTAAGAATGGAGTCATGTTTGGTTAAGAAAATAAATCGAGCGCAGCATCCACAGCCCACTTCGCATTAGCAGCCCCGTTTTAGAAATAACATGGCTGTATCTCATCCTTCCTGTGCATTAGCCCCGAGGCTGCCTCAAACGAGGTTATGTCGGAGCAAGGCCAAAACGAAAGGAACACAGATGTGTCGCAACAGCCCAGCTTAATAAGCCTGTCTCCTGGGGCTCATTGTACCCAAGTTTTTATGCACGGGCAGTAAACCTGATCTCCTTGTTAGCTTTTATGAGGATCTTCTGAGGAAATCGTTAGGTGTTAATGCTTACTGAAATTGGCTTAATGATCAGTGGCTGCATACAAAAACAAATACCCTGAGAAACATTCAGTCCGATGCTTGAAGACATGGGACGAGTCACTGGAGCGATCTGAGCCACACTGAATGCATTAGCTGTGTACTAGCGCAGCGCTAAAACACTGGGTTGGTGTTTTGGTGACCACAGAGTGTGTGAGAACAGTCTCATGTCTCTAATTCCACCCAAACTGTCACGGCGCGCTAAAGCTGGTCAGCAGTGACATGTGTTCCTGTCAGTGACACACAAGGCTAGCGTCATAGCCTCAGTCAGTGTTGATTAGGCTGCTATTCATGAACTTATGCTGAGAGGTTGTGGCGAGAAACCCCAAAATGGCAAAAGTTTAACTCTTAGAACCCGAGCAGCACGGATCCATGCCGGAAATGCAACAAATGCAAAATCGTCATCATAGAGCAAAACAACTGCGTATATGGAAGTTCCCCCGGTTTGTGTTGATGCTTGAGATGTCAGACGTCATGCTGAGCTCTGTTTGGTGTTCCTGTGTCACACAGAACCAAAGTTATTGTAATTATAAAACGATGTAATATTAACCGTTGAACCAAAATGTCAAATTTTTAATTTTTAGACACTAACAGAAAAAAACATCTTTGATCTTTGATCTGAAAAGATCTTTGAACCTGTAATTCTGCTATTGCTCAAGATGCATTTCTGTAAGGCACAATCAACTCTGCCTAGCCACTATGAGGTAAGGTCAGGCTCTGTAGTTCTTGGGCCCCCTCAAGTTCTTGGATCTCACCTTAGTTAACTCTAACCAGCACAACACCACTGGAAATCCCAAAGCATTTATGTGTCAGACACCTCAACGTGCTTAGCTGTTTTCCTATATGTTCTTTTAATTTCGTTTATTTTTTTACTTCTAACTATTTTATATTCAATATATTTATTCTATTCCTGTAAAGCACATTAAATGACCCTCTATAATGGGGTACATAAATAAACTTGATTGGACAGCACTTACTGCCATATCTGTTACATAAGCTAACAGATGACCATGTTGACTAGCATCATGCTGGAGACAATTCTACTGTCTTTAACTCCAATGGCTGTGGCTGATACAGTCGCTTTAACATTTAGAAGTCAGTGTGTTTACCCTCAGAAATCAGAGTGTATCAATAAACTCTGATTTCAGTAAATATAAACAGTGTAAAACAGTAGAAAACAGTAGAACTGGTGTTTGTTCTCCTACACTCTCGCCGTTTGTTGCTCTTTCTTTCAGCGCACCTCCACTCGGCTGCTCTCCAGAGTCCCTCCCTCTGTGGGTTTTCCCATCTCACTTGTGGGCGGAAGCTATCCTGAAATTTTCCATTTGTTTCTAAGACCTATAATGAAATAAATTTGTTCCTTTTTGTTCTTAATGGTCATCTGCGTGTGATGCTGTTTTTAAAGTCCCAGTAGCCCTCGATATAATTATATATATATATATATCTGACACCTCGAGCACCAACATAAAATGGGGCATCTTCTATTTAAGGTGTTATTTTGCCATATGATGACAATTGACAATTTGGTGCATTTCCAGCATGGATTCATGCTGCTCCCGTTCTAAAGATTAAGAAAGCATCGCATTCCATAACTGTGTTATTGGAATAAACAACCAAACAGTCTCATCAATGGGGGACAAAATAACCTGTTATTTCCTAAACCAAAACAGACATCTGGCAAAGTTTTAGCTATAACCCGCTATCTGTAGTGGTTCTATAGTGTGGTGGTTAATGTCACACTGGAGGCTGGGGATTCTTTTCATGCTGCTTTGTGAGACGGTACATTTGCCTTGAGACATAATTAGACTCTCTGAGTAAGAGCATTTGTCATTTGCCGCAAATTAAATTTCATTCACTTTCAAATTGTCCTTTTTGTTCTCCTGCTTGAAGCCCTGTCCTCCAAAATGTCTGTGCATGGTCATGCTTATTGGAGACCCTCAACAAAACAAAACAAAACCAAAATAAAATTACTGCAGCCAAACGTTTGCTAATTAGTTGGCGGTTAAATTTCAATTAAAACACTCTTGAAAAAACAACAAAGGAAAAGAAGACAATTTAGAGGAAAATAATATACATAAAAATAAATGGTGCTGGCGTAATAATAATAACAATACCTTTTATTTATATAGCACTTTATATTTTACATAAAAATCTCAAAGTGCATACAGATAACAACATGACAAAATAGCGTAGTGGGTAAGATACTTGCCTCTGGATGTCATGGGTTCAAATCCTACCTTCAGCACCACCACTGGGTTTCTGAGCAAGACCCTTAACCCCAAGTCGCTCAAGGAACATTGCCCCCTGTAGTTAGGGAATGGAAGTTGTTTTGGATAAAAGCTAAATGCTGTAAATGTACATAATATTCACATGATGTACATGTTTTAATGTTCTGTTGCATATATCCTGTATTTCTTTATATTTTCTGTACATAAGATATAGAGTTGTATGTCATATTGTATTGTTCGTTTGTATGCTTAAACAATTTAGCAATAGTGCAAAAGTCTTAGGCACCTTTTTTATTTCTATCAGCAGTGGCTTCTTTCTACAAGCAAAAACAGCTGAATATTAGAATAAATGCAAGCAAACAAGCAAGCAGTAAAAAGTATGAAGATTCTAAAACGTAGTGGATATTTTGTGAGCTGGTTAGAAGAACACAGGTTTGGATCCAGGTTTCCGCTCAGGGCCTCCAGTCATTGGTTGAATGAATACAATTCCATAATCAACACCTAATTTAATCTACTGCAGTAAAAACAAGTTAAACTGGGCTTGCATGAGGAAAGAGGTGTGGAAATGGTTCAGCAAACACTTTGCCACATATAAAACCACAATTTACTGTATTAATGTTGTTTATATTTGTTGTAATGTAAGTGTTTTAACACTAACTTAACACCACTGCCCAGCAGTAAACAGCTTTTAAGCATAATTTACTCAGGTGCCTAAGACTTTTGCACAGTACTGTATACTGAATATATCATATACATATATTAATATTTATCTTTATATTTATACATATAAATATATATTGTGTATTCATATTGTAGATTTGTTGTTTATTATATTATTCGGTATATAGCTCATTGTCTTATATACATATTTTGTACATATTATTATTATTGTTGTGACACCATTTAACAGAATCCAGTTCCTTGTATGTGCTCACTCACATAAACACAATTCTGATTCTAGTCTGTAGTCCAGGTCAATATTTATGTCCAATAACAACAAAGAGTCTCTGCAACATTAACACTCAAAATTCTTGCCTTCAAATAGCCTGAATACTAGCAACCAAGGCTAACAGTGACACAACACCTGCTGCAAACTGAAGTGAGATCATCCCTGAACCAGAAAAAGGTTCCCCTGCAGCCTACAACAGACTGCTCATTACTAAAATAACCCTCTGGACCAACAAGTATAATATGCTCTAATAAAGCATCTGTTATTAATATGGTAGGTACTGATAAATAATCTATTTTAAACATGTTTTTATTCAAACAAATCATTTATTACATTGCAAATCACACTAATTCATTAGCAAATATAAATGCAATATACAAAAATAAGTATTTAATTATTTCAAATACATTATACACTGATAAATATATTAGATATACATTATTATAAATAGAACACTAATAAACCACTTATTAAAAAACTTTACATTTCTTTGAATTGTTAATTAAAAATTTTTTTAATATACAGTAAACATTTATAATGCATTGTTACAAATACAGTGTGAATTTGTAATGCATTTATGAACATAGTGTGCACTAATAGTTTAAAATAAACACAATATACACACATAAATCAGTGTTTATGAATACAGTATACACTATTAAAACATTTATTACAACTAGATTAAACATGTAGGCGGTGCGGTGGCGCAGCGGTTAGCGCTCTTGCCTCACAGTGAGAAGGTCCTGGGTTCGAGTCCCGGGTTGGGCGCAGGGTCTTTCTGTGTGGAGTTTGCATGGGTTTCCTCCGGGGACTCCAGTTTCCTCCCATCGCCAAAAACATGCGTGCTTTGGGGAATAGGTGAATAGAGTACTCTAAATTGCCCATAGGTGTGAATGTGAGTGTGAATGGTTGTCTGTCTCTATATGTGGCCCTGCGACGTGCTGGCGACTGTCCAGGTACCCCGCCTTCGCCCACTGTAGCTGGGATAGGCTCAAGTCTGAATGCAGGAATAAGTGGTAGATAATGGATAGATTAAACATGTATAATACATTTATTACAAATAAGGTAATTTCTACAACTTAAGTTACACATATAATGCATTTATTACAAATACACTAATAAATCATTTAATAAAAACACAATCTACAATATTAACCACTTGTTATTAACACAGTATGCTGTAATAAACAACATATTAATAAATGGTATTACATTATATATTAACATTACAGTGGTTACTATATAATAATAATTTATTACATTGTCGTACTACAGATATTACACACTAATAAACCATTCTTAGCACTGAAATGAAGTTCCGCTTTGTAAAAGTCCTGAGTGTGAACACATGGTTTGTGTGAAGTTCAGGGTATGAAAGCTTGACTGATCCTTTTATGTTGGATCCTTTTATAGCTCTGCTGGTCCTGTAGGACCTGTATATTGCTCATGAAATTGCGATTCCAAGGCAAGTCAAAATTAAGTGCCCCACTTGGACGCTTCTTGCTTCCTTTTTGCAAGAGCTCGAGGTGGACGTGGCCTCAGCCGCTCTGTGAGGTTTTTCGTAAACATCAAAGGCACACGGTGTTCATTGCGAAGCTCTGCGTGCATCTGGCTGACAGTGTTAGCGCTGATGTAAGTGACGCTCTCGTTCCTCGCTACACTCCTCCATGTGTGAGTCACCACTAAGAGGAGGCAAGGAAGGACTGGAACAGCATCCGGAATGACAATCCATTTATTTCTGTCACCAACCGTGCAGCCTCCAGGAGCTAAAGACAAGCCACTTTCAATAGAAAACCATTCCAGGAATGAAAACAAGCTAATTTTTCTCCAGAACGTCTATCCGACAGTCTTTTGGTCATTAAGGTTCTTATTACCTCTTCTGTAGGACAGAAGTAATAGCAGTGTGCTTGAATTTAACCTCATTTTTCTATTTGTCATTGTCTAAAACCACAGATATTCCACAACTCATTTCCTCCGTTACCTTAGTCTCTACAGGGTTTTCATCTCACAATGCTAAAATATTCTCTGCACTATTATGTGCAATAGTCTTACCATGTGCAGTTTTGTTACTGGGTGCTTAATCATTTCATTATGAACAATATGTTACTACAATCAACCTTCAGTTTTACACAGATGAGTAGAGAGAGTTATTTCAACATTTATTTTGTGGATGAGTCTTTGCACGCTGCTAATGCTAACCGCTAGTGCTAACGTTTTTTTAAGCAATAAAGGTTTCTGATTCTGATCATTTATTAACTATTACATTTTCTTTAAGTGTAATGCATTAAATTGAGTTTAAAATGAAATTTAAAAATAAAGGTTTCTGGGACCAGATTTGGGGGCATATTTAGGGTTTTGCACTATAAAAATAGGTAGTTTTAGGCATTTTTAACCAAAACACAACCATGCGGTTTTTCACTGTACGTGGGTGCTCTTGGAACGTAACCCCCGTGAAAAGCGAGGGATTACTGTATTATAATCTGTAATAATCTTAACATGTGAAATATCAGCACTTATGCCCATATCAGTGATCTATCACTGAGCTCTATTACATACAGTAACAGTAATTTGTGTTACGAGTTTGTGTTTGCAGACTTACAGGCAATATTTATACCCCAGGGTATGAGTTTATAGCATTACATTTTCCTATTGAGGTTTTTCTGCAGAGTTTTTATTTGATTTATTTACACTTAATATTGACATTTTTCCTGCCTTTGTGTCTCTGTGTCTGTGCAGTCATAACATAAGCGATTTCCTCTGGCACCAGTA
>JBBPDE010213586.1:0-11565 GCA_037974605.1 Nannopetersius ansorgii
CCAGCTGTCAAATGGTGCCTCAAGACCTGTGGATAAGAAAACATCAGTTAGAGGTTATTCATTTGTCCAAATTTTCAATAGATGTTTTAGACCTATTTGTGTATAAAAATTCTCATAATTGCTAAATTATATTATATATTGTAATTGCAATAATTGCTGGCTTCATTCATATTTACATTTTTCATATCTTCTTACATTTTTATCAGAAAAACTGCCTCCAGAAGCAACAGAAACTGAAGTAAAAAATGAAGTTTCTGACATTTTGCGGGAAATAATTCCTCGCCAAAAACCTGTACCAAAAAAGAGAACCAAACTTTATAAACTTCAAAGTGCAGTTTCAGACACCACCAGCTCGGTGTCCACCCAGAGCTTCTCTACAAGCTCGGGCATTAGGTCCTCTGTGTCCACACAAAGTGCATCTACAAGCTCCACTATCAGTTCCCCTATGTCCACCGCCAGTGTGTCCACTCAGAGCATTTCTACAAACTCAGAAATCAAGTCTCCTCCACCCAGAGGTATCCTCAAACACAGCTCCAGCTATAGCTCCAATGACTCTAACATCAAGAGCCAACTGCCACAACCTCTCCACCGCTTTAAGCCAGTTTCCACCGACAGTACACTGCAGCAAACTTTTGAAGAGCAACCTATAACCAAGGAGAGGACAGAGTCCCCTCTTATTCCAATAGACAAAGAGACACTGAATTCATCTTCACCACTGAAGTCAACCTTGCCAAAGTCACGTTTGCCAGTGAGATCCCCGGTGCCTTTAAATACTTCAGAACAGAAAGTACAAGAGAAGCCAAAAATACAGCCACGACTGAGTCTGAGTTCCAACACGCGGTCAGATGATGAACAAAAATCTACAGATGTAATGAGTATAGTTGAACAAAAACATGACAATAATAGAACCCTGAACTGGGTAACACCTGCTGAACCAGAAAAGCAAAAGAGAGCTGTTGAGATGAAGGAAGAACCTCCATTCATTCTTAGAACAACTGCCAGGTCACCATTGGAAGCCCTCCTGAACAGTGCATTAAATGAAAGGACTGCTCCTCAAATCACACTGCACAAACTGAAGGAAGAAAACAGTAAATTGTCAAAGAATGAAAATGAAAAAGCACAAGAGCAACAAGATCTTCTTCAGAATACTGCTGGTATGATCAAAAACTTTTCTATCTGGAAAGATATGTATGTTGTGTTATGAGTATAACAATATATGGTGGTCCCCTTGCACAGCTTACTAATGTCACTAGAGCTGGAAGGTGGGAGGAGTGTTGCATGTGTAAATTGTTGGTGTTCAAATAATTAAATTGCATCAGATGGCAAAATTAAAAGAGTGTCCCATCAGTGTAATGCACACTGTCACATACATTCACTGTATGTCAATGTGTTGTTAAATATCTAGCACAAATAAATTAACGTAATGTAAATTGATATAAGATTAGGGTACAAATAGGGTACTGAATATTGTAACATCTGCAGAATGCCACTTCTTTCATTCAATGCTATATGATGTTTCCACAGGTCAACATGACTATGAAGCCACCAAAAGAGCTAAAGCCTCTGGCATAGCTGATTCAGCAAATACTTTCCAAATAGCTGATGCTTCCCTTGAATCTGACAGTTGCTACTATCCTCCTAACTTCAATATAAAGAATAATACAAATTTAAAAACTGAGGATCACAAATATCCCCAAATGGTAGAATCCCACGCTCCAAACCCCAGCGAGGAACAGGGAGACTCCATCGCTAAAGTTCTGGAATGGTTCAGCAGGAGCTCAGACAGCAGTGATAAGCTTGACTCTGAGATCAGCGTGCAAGAAATTGAAGATGACACCAAGATTGAGGACAGTGACTTCGAGGAGGAGGTAAACCTAAGGGCCAATTCAGAGGACAATGTTTACTTGATAATCCCAAGGCAAAACCATACTCAAAACACTCAAAAAGTGAATGATGCATTCTCAATGGAGAGTGGCTGGGGGAAAGAGCTGAATGTAGATGAACCAGAGGCTCTTAGGGACACACAGGATGTTGCACAACAAAGATTTGAATCCAAGCCAGCAAGGGTGGAACCCCCACCTGTTTCTGGATATTCTACTTACCCCTCATTTCAGACAGAGAAAGTCAATCATGGAAAGGTGGACATCTTTGAAAAAACAGGTTCAAAATTAGTAGAGAAGCTTAGCGCCAAAGGGGGGAGTGACAGTGCTGACAAGTTAGAAAGCCCAGACAACAAACTTATTCAACATCAATTGAAAGAGACAGAAGAGGATAGCCAACCACCAAAAATTGCCAATTTGAAGTCATTTTGGGAGAAAGGCAACACAGGTCCAAAGATACTAGTCAGCAGATCAAACATGAATTCTGAAAAGGATAACAAACTACTTAACCAAAGCAATGTTGGTATGAAAGTGACAGATTATGTAGAGGAACCTCCAAAAGTTCAAGCAAGTTTAAAGGCTGATTATCCAGTTGCTGAGATGAAGGAACAACCAAGTGTAAAGGAGTTTTTGAATGTAGATGAGAGCAAGAATACTGTTAACACTGGGCCAAATCCTGACTATAAACAAGGGACCATTATCAAAGATGTGCAACGACCATGGAGTTTTACTAATCAAAAGAAAGATACAGTTGTTTCAAATTCCTCCTCTGATACAGATATTACCTCACTTTTGCATCTGAAATCACCCTCACCTTCAGTAGACAGCGGGTCCTTTCTAGGAGACCAGAGCAATGAAAATATGAGAGGAACCATGAACATCAACAGTGGTGGAGATCGCATGTTCCCTGCAGTAATGGAGTTGGACCACAGATCGAAAACTGCTGAAAAAGAATCACAGGTAAAACCTGGATCTCCAACCACATCTAGCATTGACTTGCAGCAGCCAAATCCAGTGGCATTAGCAAAGCAGAGTGGCCAGCAACAAGACAGCCGGGCAGAAAGGATAAAACAGCTCAAATTATTCTGGGAGAAAGAAAAATTTGAACCCAGAATATATGTCAGATCAGCAGCGAACAGTGACACTAAGTCATCTGGAAAGCTCAGCAAAAGATTTACCAAATCGGAGTTTGATCTTCGATCCATAGGCACAGAGCTAGATAATGAACTTGAGGACAATGTACCCTCTCCCAGAGGAAGACAGTCCCCAAATTTTACCCTTATTCCTCTACGAGACAGAACAGACAAGTCAGTTACTTCAGAGGGCATGAACAGTTTGCAGTTCAAGAATCTCCGTGACTTCTGGGCAGGGTCTTCCACCAAGATTTCATTTTTTGAAAACAAAAGCCAAAGACCATTGAGCCCAGACTCTCCTGTGGATGCAAGGCTTTCTTTGAACCAGAATTTCCCCCCAAACCAGTCAGATAAGTCAAGTTTTACAGGGTTTGGAAATGACAGTGGAAGTACTAAACCATCAAAGTCAGACCCAGCGCCCCAGTCATCTTTAAAAGAGAAAACTGCTGCCACAAGACCTGATTCTAATGCCAAAGGAAATTTCTTCTATAAACCTTCAGGTGAACTGGATTTTCTGAGATCGGCTCATTCCTCTCAACCACAGAGGGGTTTGCAGTCACCTCAGAAAGACACAGTGTCTCCTAAACCTCCAGGCATGCTCAATAAAGAACCAAGGCAGCAGACTAGAAGGAGCAGTAAAGGAACACTGAACGGAAGAGGAAATTCTCTTCGGAGAGCCATCAGCATGTTCTCGCTGGACGTAGATACTGAAGACCAAGGTCAAGATTTTCACTCGCAATCCAAGAAAGCCACGGACACAAATCTCCCACAGTTAAGAAAATCAACAGAAGTTAGCATGCCGCCATACAGAAAGACTCCAGAAGCTAATTCACAAATTAAAAAAACTCCAGAAATGATCAAGAATAAAGAAAAACTCAGTGAGAGAAGACCATCGCGCACCTCTGAAGATTCTGATTCCCAACCTCTTGCCAGATCTTTTGTTCCAAGGGACTACCAGCATTACCTGGGGATCACGGAGAGGAGAGGCATGTTCACTCCTCCACAGGGCACTGAGCAGAAGAGCGAACTCGTCTGCACGCCGTTCCAGACGTCTCCAGAGACGGGCCGCAGTCTGAGATGCTCTCCTGTTCAGGCCAGCACTCCGCTAGGCTCTGCAGAGCTTCGTACTAGAAGAGGGAGCCTGGGTCCGCGCCCCAGTGATCAAAACAGTGAAGATCTCAACCCTGAGGCTTTGCACGAAATAGACCCCTGGTGCCGCTCTCGAGGAAGTTCAAACCGTGAGATATGCATGTTTTATCCTTGTTTTAAAAATCTTTAGATAAGAGCATGGAATGTTACAAAATACCAGATTTAAATGCTTTTTTATTAATAAGACATGATAAATCAGAAAGGACTTTTAAATCAGCTTAGGAATTTCCCGTAGTTCAAATCACGGGAATGGATATCACATGGCATTTAATTACTCGTTCTAACCGCAAATAGGCACAACCTTTTTTAGCTTTTGATAACCCCTACCATTGCAGTTGAGTAACTAATAGCTAAACCATATTTTACAAGTGTAAGTTAAAATTTCATTGCACAGGTTAGTGACAGGAGGCCTTTGCTGTTGTGCTGAATACTGTCTTTGCTTAACCCTGTGCAGTTTACTCAGAATGTTTCTAACTAACTCTTATGTAACTCATCCTTTGTAATTCCGACTCTCGCGGCTGGCAGGTGATGAGGAGAGTCTCGTTCAGGGTGCCCTTAGGCGTGCTGCCGCTAGACCTGTGTACCATAAAAGCCTGGAAGACATCACCGCAATCCCACGTGAGGGTTACTTTTATTTTCTGTGGCAAACACCAATTCGCGTCATACTGGAATTTAAAACATTACCTAAATACTTGCCATTATTCAGTTTCTTTATTACTCCCATTAATTTTATCTCTAGGTTTGTCTTGTTGTCCAAAAGCACCTGTCTACCGTCTCCTTTTTAAAACGCCCCTTTATCATGCAGTAACGTTATATGTGCTTTGTCAGTGTCCTGGATAAAATGTTTCTTTGTGCAACTTAGAATGGAAGGTTCAGGTGACAGTTATGCGCTCTACTTTCTCTTTGTTTTGTCATTGTGTTACACCTGTCTTCCTCAGGATCAAACAGAAAGAGCCATCAAATGGATGAATCTGCGCCTAATAGCTGTGACAGTAAGAATGTTTGTATTTTGTACACCAGTAGAACAACTTCTGTCAATCAGTTTTTGTTCGGGTTTATTAACCCTCCTGAGAAATTGGTACTACATAACAAAGATTCTTATTCATCATTGCTTGCTAAATTAAAAGATCATTGCTTTTATAAGCATCAGACTGCAGTTGTAAATCAATCTTCTCTTTCAGATTCCAGCACTCCATCCCCACCCTCATCCTCCTTTTCAGACCCGGACCACCTGAGGAATCTCAGCAAATCTGTCCCCTCATTCCTGCAGAAGGAGGTACCATACGTTGACATACCGACTTGCGGAAAATTATAGTACATTAATTACATTACTATGTATATGTAGCAATGTATTAGTAGTAATGCATTACTATGTATATGTACATGTGTGTGAGAGTGTGTATCTTTTATGCTACTATTGCTAAAGGCACAGTTCAAAGTGCCTCAAATTGGGAGGAAAGAAGCTTAAAACCTGCTACTGTTTAGAGAGCGTTTACATATTGCAACTTCTTGCAATATCAGTACTGCAGGGTCAGTAGTGAAAACATGCAGTGTATTGTGAAACCCTAGCAAAAACTATCCTTTTTTTCCTCTGTTGTCCAGAATGATGGTGGCGAAAGTGACTCCACCTCTGAGTACAGTTCCCACAGCGGCATGCGCTGGAGAAATGGCAGATCCCGCACTAACTTTAGCAGTAACTCACCTTCTGTGTCTTCTGTATGTTCATGTTCCTTTACTTTACATGCTACTAACTGCTTTAATACATGTTCATATTTCTTTTTGGCTGGTTTTCTGTTGTCGGTCTGTGTGATCATATATGCAACTTCTAGCTGTACTACTAGAGCCCCCCGCCCTTCACTGGTTAAGCAAATGCACATGAAATCCACAGGTTAGCGGGAGCGTGATGAGTATTTACAGTGGGGACTTCACAAGTGTCGAAGTCCAAGGGACCATCCAGTTCTCGCTCAACTATGTGCAGAAGCTGAGGGAGTTCCACATCTTTGTTGTTCAGTGCAAAAATCTGGCTGCGGTAGATCCAAAGAGGAACCGATCTGACCCGTGAGTAGCCTAGAACCTACTGTGCTAACCCCATTCTTATTAATGTTTGCGAAATGTGGAATTGGTATGACCATCATTTACATAAATGCTTACATGGGCTAGAGATGTTTGAAAGATGAGATGTCTGTACTTTCTTGTTGTAGGTATGTGAAAAGTTACCTAATCCCTGACTCTTCCAATCTGGGAAAAAGAAAATCTGCAGTGAAAAAGAGGACCTTGAATCCTACATACAATGAGATTTTAAGGGTAAAGAACATGCTGTATATTATTATCACCATGTCGACTTTCTTGGAGGAGCGGCTGAACTATGTATTCATCACTCGGAGCTTGCATAATTTATAATGATTAATTATCTAAATATTTAATTATGTCTTACTGTTTTGTTAAATATAGGCCTAATATTTCTTTTTTTCCCCTCATATAGTATAGAGTTCGAATGGAGTATTTGAAAACCCAAGTTCTTAACCTCTCTGTTTGGCACAATGACATGTTTGGACGCAATAGCTTCCTAGGAGAGATAGAGGTTGATCTCTCCCAATGGGATTTTGGAAACACTCAGATTAACTCCTTATACCTCAAATCAAGGGTATATCATGACTCTTTACATATATATATATACTACAGGGGGTCCTTGAGTTACGATAGATCCGTTCCTTCGACAGAGATGTAACCTAAATTTCACCTACCGATCCAAACACTGTTGTAAAATCATAAAAACACAACTAAGCCACAGAAAAAGGAAGAAAAAAGCTCCCTCACTCATAAGGCACGTTACTGCATATTCTTCTGCTGTGTACAACCAAACTATTTTGCCCACACAGACTGTAAGTATGAGGATAACGATGTTAGTTGAGTGGGAGTGCACATCTTAAACTCAAAGCATTGTATGTCAAAGCTGTTGTAACCAGAGGAACCCCCTGTATTTAAATAAAGATTATACTTGTGCACTTTGAATGGGCTGCAGTGCATTCCTGAATATTTTTTTGACCTTTGAATCTCTCTTCCCAGACCACGAGCAGCCTCCAGCCTGCAGACGACAGAGGCGAGATGAGACTGGCCATACGTTTCTTACCTCAGCTCACCCACTGTAATATCTGTGATTTCATAACGGAGTATTGCTTTCTGTTGAACTTTCAAAGCTAATTCAATTCTGAGTCACATATTAAAGTACAAAGAGTTCAGATATTCACGTGTGATGCTTGTTTCTGTGCTACAGCAAAGGCAGTGCCCAACTCAGGTGAAGTGCATATCTGGGTCAAAGACTGCAAGAACCTCCCTCTGATCAGAGGTGCAACTATAGACCCATATGTGAAATGGTAACATATAACAGCTATCGTATATCATGCCTATCGTTTTACTGTTTCTTTGTTATGTTGCATAATTATTGTTAATTGCTTTGTATGCCATGTGTTGCTAAACATTCCTTTAGTCATATAAGGCCTTGCAAATATAGTGGATTTAATATCATGGTTTTATTTTTCTGTTATTAGCCCAACAATGATTGCATAATTAAACAGCATTTAATCTGGTTTTTCATGACAAATAAATTTAGACACATTTTGTTTACATACATACATTGTTCATACAGATCAAAGATTTAAATTGTGACAGTTTGTTTCTATGACAAACATGTGTGCGTGTGTGTGTGTGTGTGTGTGTGTGTGTGTGTGTGTGTGTGTGTGTGTGTGTGTGTGTGTGTGTGTGTGTTTGCAGTTTTGTGCTGCCAGACACCAGCAAAAAGAGCCGTCAGAAGACGCGGGTGTTAAAGAGGACCACAAACCCAGTGTTCAACCACACCATGGTGTATGATGGCTTCAGGACAGAGGACCTGAAGGATGCCTGTGTAGAGCTGACCGTGTGGGACCGCGACCGGCTGGCCAATCATCTGCTCGGCGGGCTGCGACTGGGACTGGGAACAGGTGAACAAACATTAACCCGTACCTCAGACTTTGTAACCTGCAGTCGAGTACATATTTTCACGCCTTGTGTTGGTTAAGAATAAGAGTACACATTAAGCGTTGACCTTGTCGATGGGAGTCTGTGAGTTCCAGCCCTGGTGAAGCCACAACTGTAGGGTGGAAAGGCCTCATCACTCAACACAGGTGTTACTTAGGAGACTTAAGGGCGCTTCCCAGGTCTCAGAAGAAGAAACATACTGGGCCTAAACCCCCCCCCCCCCCCTCTCGGAATCTGTCATGATTGAATTAGAGAAAACAATATTGGCAAAAATCTTGTCTTTTTGGTCAAGCAGCATTAATTAAAAAGAATTTTGTGTGTTTTAGTGTTGTTACATCAACTACACATTTGATTTTGTAGCTGACATTTCTGAGTGTGTGTCTGAGCAGACTCCCGTTCATCCTGCAAGATCAGTAGGTTAAGCATAATTGAGTATTTTAGAACCGAAGCATAAATTGTGGGTGAATAACCTTTTGATTCTGGAAATGTTCTCAGACACTCTCAGTCATTATGTTACAAAAGCACCAGAAGACATCCTTCTTTCTCCTTAGCGTTTCATTAGATTGTGTGGTTATTATTAGAACAGTAATTCAATTGACCTTTTTTTCCTCCCTTTCTCCTCTCATTCCATTTTTAAAAGAGCTTTTACTTTCATGGATTTAATGATTTCATGGTGTATGTTCTCTACATTGATAAATGGTTATTTTTGGTTATTCTCTAGGGTGCATTGAGCTGCATTTAAAGTGTATGTACAGTACTGTGCAAAAGTCATAGGCACCTGAGAAAATGAAAACTGTTTACTACTGGGCCGAAGTGTTATGTTAGTGTAAAAACACAAATATTACAATAAATACAAATAATTTTAATATAACAAATAAATTGTTCGCTTAACCAGTTCTACACCTCTTTCTTCATGGAAGCCCAGCAGGGCTGGACTGGCCATCAGGCATACCGGGCAGCCTGTAAATTTGGGCCAGCCAGGTACATTTGGGCAAGTGGACAGTCTCCCTGGAGCAACTTGGGGTTAAGGGTCTTGCTCAGGGGCCCAATGGTGGTAAGCTGAATATAAGATTCGAACCCATGACCTTTTGGTTCAGGGGCAAATATCCTGCCCACTAAGCCACCACCACCCATTAATATCAATTAATTACTTTTTCAGAAAAAGAAACCGTGACACTTTTCCTAATTTCTTTTTTCTTTGCATTTATTCTCATGTTCACTTGTGAGTTTGCTGACAAAAAGAAACCCACTGCTGATAGAACTGGCTTCAAACAATTTGCCTTAGTGCCTAAAACATTTGCACAGTACTGTACAAAGTGCTGAAAGTCATAAAAATCAGTCTTCCTTACTTTGGGTGCTAGTTATCATTATTATCATTAAGTGCAGTATCTTATTACACGCAATAGCCTTACCATGTAAATATGACTACTTATGTCAATACTACTTCTGTTGTCTACTATATAATATAACATACTCCTCAGTGCAACATGTGTCATTAGTAATTAACATAACTGTATTTCACTTATCTATAGTATTTTCACCCAGAGTTTGTGTATATTGGATTTATTGGATTTATTTTGACTTATTTAGACTTAGTCTCTGGGTTTTTGCAGTCATAATATAAGCAGTTTTCTCCGGGATCAGTAAAGTTTTCTTATCCCAATTCGTGTCGTAGGTAAAAGCTATGGAGTAAACGTGGACTGGATGGACTCTACAGCTGAGGAGGTGGCATTATGGGAAAGAATGATGGAGCTGCCAAATGAATGGGTAGAGGATGTGTTGCCTTTGAGAATGTTGACCACAGCTAAGAACACCTGGAAATAACATGGTGTAAATCCACACTTGATAAAGAAGAATTATAAATCGCATGCTATACTACTCTGCAGTTTTAATATATTGCTATATATTTTCATTTTTTACTATTCTTAAAAAAACAGACATCCATACTCGTATTTTATTTTATTCAGTATCTGACTCAGAACTATGTTTGAATAAATTCGTAGAGCATCGGGTGTGATGATTTTCTGTTTTTTTCTTTCCTTAATTAAACTAGCATTGCATCCTCATAAACATGAGGATAAACAAAATACATGGTCACTGAAGGATGAAGAGAAAAGCAGCAGTTCTGTGAGACATTACTGATCTTGGGTAATATGTGGGATAACAGTGACATCTAGTGGAGACAGGTCAGACAGCACTGTATAAAGAAAATTAGTCAAACTAGCCTGAAGGCTAAAGTGAGCGATAAGGAAGAGAACATAAGAAAGGGAGACGAAAAAAGTCAGGTTTTTTTCTTTCTCCTCCACACCAGTGTGTATTCAGAAGACTGTCAGGTTAATCTGAACTGCTCGATAGAGTCTTCTGCACAAACTCGCATTTGAGTGAACGCGATCTTTAAAGCGAAGGAGAAGGAATGAACACGCCGATCAGCTTTAACACCAAAACCACCCATCTGTTTAGGCCTAACTTGTCGAGACCTGGGCTCCACAAGACATCTGAAGATGTGCTGTGGAATCTGTGGCATGTCAAGTGTGTAGTGTAATGTAAATAAACGTAAACATGGCAGCCAGTAGACAGTCCGTTCTTGAAGTTGATGTACGGGAAGCAGGAAAAATGGACAAGCGTGAGGATTAAAGCAGTTTTGATGAGGCCTAAATTGTGATGGCTAAGTGACTGGGTCGGCTTCTCCAAAACAGCAGGTATTTTATGGTGTTCCTGGTATGCAATATTCAGTACAAGGGAGGACAACGAGCAAACTAGTAGACTGCTTCATTTCTACAGCACCAAAAACAATGGAAACGTATATAACAAGACATAATGATGTTTTGGTAACACATTTAAATTTTATATTACATAGAAATACATATAACATATACACATGCCTGCACTTTTACAAACTGTGAATGGGGAGTATCTTGACTGTAAATTTGAAGATTCTCCTTTAGGAAACAAATGGCAGACAATCTTACAGCACTCATTTGTCAATGGATGTGAGGAGTCCAGACAGATGGTCACCTAATAATGGAGAACACATCTGTGTAACCTATAGACCATGATAAACACAGCCAGTCCAATACTGCAGATGCTCAACAGGCAAATGAGGATGACAACTCCGGCCACAGTATTACCATTTACAGAGAGTGATGAGGACGCTGGAGAGAAAAAAGAATATTGATTGAGATGTGAGATAGTACCTGAAGTGAAAGTATTGAATAATTCCAAGTTTAATCCTATTAAAGTGTACTCTTAACATTGAGTGGAGGATGATGGATCTCCACCCTAAAAGAGGCAAGAAACGTCATAGAAATTACAATCAAATTATTGATAAAAATCTAATTTGGCAACACCTAGCTTTCCAGAATTTCTCCAAGAACCAAACTAATGATTCT
>JBBPDE010213651.1:0-14290 GCA_037974605.1 Nannopetersius ansorgii
AGACTCTATAACTCCTCCCCCTGTCACACACCCACCCATCAGACTCTATAACTCCTCCCCCTGTCACACACCCACCCGGCAGACTCTATAACTCCTCCCCCTGTCACACACCAACCCATCAGACTCTATAACTCTTCCCCCTGTCACACACCAACCGATCAGACTCTATAACTCCTCCCCCTGTCACACACACACCCATCAGACTCTATAACTCCTCCCCATGTCACACACCTTCACATCTGATTCTATAAGATGCCCCCCTTTCACACACTCAATAACAATCTGCTACTATAATGTTTTTATTGTGTTTAGATCATTTTCATTATGTGCAATATCTTCACTATTATGTTCAATAGTGAAATATCACTACTTATACCTGCAATAACAGACTCAGTATAGAGAGCAACTCAAAATCACTATTAGTGGCGTGGAGCCAGCCTTGCGATTGGAAGGCCATAGGTTCCCAGGACTGCCAGTTGCACCACTGAGGTACTGTGAGCAAGGTAACATCCCCACACACTGCTCCCCGGCTGCCGCACATGCAGACTGCTTCACTTATACTTCACTAGCACTCCTGGGATTCACACCCAGCATAACCTGCTGATCACAGTGGCAACTCCCTAACCACTTGGTCACCAGCTGCCCCCTTTAGAAGTGGCACCACGATTTGCAATACAGTCACAAACACACTTTCTTCTTTCTTAATAGAAATCATTGATCAGACGATATATTTTGATGACAACAAGTCCGAAGCCGCCCAAGAGGACACAGCTGGGGAGACCTGGAACATGGCATGCGCCTTCATCATACTCTTCCTCCTCTCTCTAATTTACGGATGCTCAGTAACTCTGGTGAAAGTAAAGCCTGCATGATTAAGCAGTCAATAAAGCAGTCAGAGAATAAATGTACAAGTAAATAAATGCAGGTTTCCAATGGCTTTGTTCAATAATGGATAATAATAAATGTAAGAGTGAAAAAATGTATAAAAGAAAAAAAAACATTGCTTTTGCCACTTAATACTGTAAATGGAAGTCTCTTCCCACTGTTTGCTTTTTCCACTGCATGCCTGTTAGCTTTTGTTGAGTCTTCATTAATTAAATGCAATGGTATGGTAACCAAATATACTTATACACTTTTAATGCACAATTAAAATGATTTTTAACACAAAGTAAAGGAATAAAACATGGCCTGTGCGAAAGCTACGGCACAGTTTATATTTTATATTTTATTTCCACCCTCAAAATGTTAACTCAGCATCTGATGAAACTTTTAGAAAAGTGTCATGGACTCTCTGTAGAGGACATGTGTTCATTTGTAATGACCGGGTGTGTGCAAACCTTTTCAATAAAGCAAATAAATGTTTTTTGAGAAGCATTTGGTATGATGGAAGTTTTCCCTGAGTACCTTCACTTGTAAAACACACACAAATAGATGCATTTCTCTTTTAGATTTTCAGATTATTATTTAATTAGATTTTGTATTGCCTTTTAATGATTGCTCAGTGACCCGAAGTAAATCCATTCTCCCGCTTTACTATATAATGCAATACCAGTTGTATACCAATGTACAATACCAGTTACCATTCAATCTCATGTCAGAAGTTAATGATAATTGACACTTTATTTACATTCACAGCATTTAGCAGACACTTTAGCCACTTCCATTCCCTAACTACAGGGGATTGTCTCCCTGGAGCAACTTGGAGTTGAGGGTCTTGCTCAGGAACCGAGTGGTGGTATTCTGGAGGTAGGATTCAAACCCGTGATCTCTTGGTCCAGAGACCTACCAACTTGGTCACCACCGGCTGCCATTATATTTTATTGTATTTTAACCAGCAGAACCTCTCTGAATATTTGTTACTGAAAACATCTATTAAATGTTCAATTATTACCTCGTATGCTAAAATCATTTTTGAAAAGATGCATTCGATTGAATCTGCAGGTTTAACTTTCTCCTAGACATGAATGCCCGTTATTTTTTTGTCGTTGCTTTTCACACCACAGGAGGGCGCTCAGCAGAAGATTTCTCCATGAAGTCGCCTCCTTGTGGCTGCTTTTATAACTGCAAGCAATAAACTGCCTATGCATATCACACATACACATATAATAAATATTTAGTCATAGCAGATAAAAAATACTTTTACTAGCAGGAATGATTTTTAAACAAAAACTAAATTAATGTAAATGCTACTCTTTATTATTCTTTTGACATGTTTCAATCTTTTTTACATGCCATTTTTTATATACTGCTCAGATTACAATTCTGAGACATTTTTTCGAGAACTGATGACATCATATTGTTTACGCAGGTCTTTGACGGAAATGTGCAATATCACTGCTTTTGTGATAAAATCAGTATTACACTGTTAATAAATTGTTCATGGAGCTGTATGACGGTTAAGATGCAGTCAGAAACAATAGAAAAAAAAACATTTAAAACATTAAAATATTGGGAGTGTCCCCCTAAAACTTTAACATATGTTTATACTTTATATATATATGCTTTTGTCTTAACAACGAATAAACAAACAAAGAAAGAAACGAATAAATGGATGAACAACCAAAAGTGGCTCCAGGGCGGCAGGGGGCAGAGCATCAAACTGGACTCCAGACCAGCTGAGGACTGAGTGCTAACCCGGTATGTTGTTGTAAAGCATCGTCTTTCCTGTAGTTCAGTGTTCAAATGGATGTTTTTGTGGTTTAACTTTTTATATTATCTTTGTTGAATTGCAGTCTCTTTTGTGCGGAGCGTCTTTATCCGGGTTACCAACTAGCAGAGAGCCCGGGTAAGGTTCCAACATTTTTTTATTTCTGTACAGAACCAATTTTCATCAAATGAAACGGGGTTTAGTTCATAACACACGTTTTAGGTGAAAACGAATACATCTACTTGTATGTGAATGGCTTTATACAGTGAAGTGTGAACGTTTATTTACATTAGATGTGTCCCAAACCCCACGCTTCTGTACATTACATGTTACACTATGTGAACAAAAGTATTGGGACACTTAATCATTGAATTCAGCTGATCCCTTACTTCCAAGGACAGTTTAAATCAAGGGTGGGTAACTCCGGTCCTAGAGGGCCGTGCTCCAGCACGTTTTGGTGATTTCCCTGCTCAGAAACACATGGTCCACCTCGCTAGTTAATTGTCAGGTTTGGCTAATATGTTTGAGGAGAACTACCGTCAAACTGTGCTGGCCACCGACCCTCCAGGACCAGTTGCCCACATTTGGTCTGAATGCTTCAGCAGACCAAGGCGTTTTGGTCAACGCCATGCTTCCAACTTTGTGGACACAGTTTGTGGGAAAATCTTTTCTATTCCAGCATGACTATGCCTCAAAGAGAGCTCCATAAAGACATGGCTGGATGAGTTCAGTGTATAAGAACTTGACTGGCCACACAGAGCCCTGACCCCTTCCAGCACCTTTGGGATGAACTGGAACGGAAATTGTGAACCAGGGCTTCTCATCCAACAGCAGTGCCTGACCTCATAAATGTTGTACAGAATGAATGGACACAAATTCCAACAGAAACTCAAAAATCTTGTGGAAAGTCTTCCAAGAAGAGTGGAAGCTGTTATAGCTGCAAAGGGACCATCTCCACATTAAAGTCTATTTGTTTGAATGCAATGTCATTAATTTAATGGTCAGAAGTCCCAATACTTTTGCATATAAGTGTATACTTTATGATCTTTACACATTATTTAGTGTGAGTGTGTAATTTGGGATGCAGCCATTACCTCCCAACTAACCCCCATTCTTCTTGAATTGTTTCTTCTCTCAGCTGGAGGAGAGACTGAACTAAACCTGCTTTTGAGGCGAAGAGGACTGCAGTTCAGCAGCCATGGCTTCTTTGGTAATATAAACATTATTGTAGACTTCAAGATTTAACATACTTGATGTTCAGCAACATGTGAAAATCTAAGCCACTGAAATTTCTGAGGCTTTGCAATTAACTTCCAACAACTTAAAGGGTAGGACTATGTAATAAAGAAAAATGAAAAAAAGAAGGTGTTCAAATATTTTTTTTCACTACATGTAGGTGGTTCACATTTAGCCAAACATTGTTGTGTTAAGTCTTCATTCTACAGAGCTCGTATTCTATATCATGCTGATTGGTTTTACTCTGGGGGGAAATATCAGTTTCTGACAGAATAAAGGCCCTCAGCTATTATTGACACTGGTTTTAGCAAAATGAGCGAGGGTCAGAGTGCCTTTACATTTACGGCATTTTATATCAGTGCTTAAGAATTCCACGACTGTTTCTTACCTGAAAAACAGCTTAAATCCAAGTCAACTATTTAACCAAGATACAGCAGTTAGAGCATCTATACACCTGTCCAAATAATAACTAGCCAACACCTAACCCAACAGTACATAAGCCCTAGAGAAGAACAGAAGTCAAGGAAATTTGTTCAGTTTATTTCACCATTGTAGTTCCTCTTAAACAGTACTGTATTGGAATCTGTCTGCTCATTTGATATGGAGCTTCTTCACCCATTACCCTTCCTTTAATCAGCATCTATGTTAACACTTGTGTTTTAGGGCAACAGCAGTTCATCTGTAACAGAGTACATCGTCAGAGTTCCAAAGTAAGTGTGTCCCTGGGGCCCTTTTATATAGACGTTGTTCACCATACAGTTTTGAAAGCTGACAATTTTAATAAAGGATATATTTGGATTCATAAAGCACACATACATTGTGTCGAACATTGTGTTTGCAGGGCTGAAATGATGTGCCTGCTTGGAGGAAAGTTATCAATATTTTTTTCTTTTTTTTTTTAAAACATTCTAAATCGAAAGCTATTTACTCCGACCAAAAACACGTTCTAGGGACTAAGATTAGAGCCATGTTTACTCATGGTCAGTGGTCATGGGTACTCGTGGTTTGTCCATCTCTTTCAATTCGTTGGTTGTTTTTAGCAGCTAACTGTGTCTTTGAGGTTTCATCTATGAAAAGTGATAATACTGTTGCCTTTACTGTTCAATGGATCACTTCTCACTCTCTATCTTTTTGCCAGTGTTTTTTTTTTTTTTTAAGCGGGAAAAAGTTAGATGTACATTGAGTGGCTCTTTAATCAATAAAAACAACAACCAAGGAACCTGTCTTTAAATGTATTAAATGAGCTTACAGGCACAAAATGTCAGGGCATTTCTTCTGTTCTTATTGTTGTTGGTGGTTGTTTTTTTATTAATAATAATTTAATTTAGGATGTTCTTATTTGGTGAACATTTGCATTTAACTTCCTTTAATACCATTGCCCATTTCCAAAATGGGTTGTAATACAATGCGAAAAGCCTATAAAAATTTAAGCTCTTGTAAAATCTTTTTTTTTAATCTGTTAATATTGGTTAGATGTGACAACAATTATACATGAACATTTATTGGTGAAAAAATAATGCAGCAACTCAAAGGTAGTGTGTGTGTGTATGACACGTGAATTAATCCAAGACTGGAATACTTTTTATGACCATCACTTTTTGCACATACTACTCACTTTTTTTTTTTTTTATTCTTGTTTGTTTTTCATATTGTAAGGTGTACTTGACTGCCTTGAAAGGTGCCCTTATATAAAATGTATTCTTTTTTTCATTACTTACTAATTGGGAAAAAAAAAAAAAACATTTAATGCACATTATCAGCTTTGTGATCCAAACCCTAGTTATCATTATTAACACTTAAAACATTATAGATGTGTTGAGGTAGTAAACTTTGTCTCTTTTCTGTTTTTGTCCATTAGGAATACTAGTAAGAGGTACAGCATAATGGCTTTCAATGCAGGGGATAAAGTCAACTGTTCGACATGGACTCAGGTAAGCAGACTTGATTTGTAGGTTCTAAAAGCTCCTGTTGATTCCATGTCTCTCTTCAGCCTCTTGTTCTTCTTATCGCTAACTACTCATTTTCTGGTTTCCCATCTGCCTTTTTGCCACGTTTAGGCGCGGATGGAGAGAGATATGAGCAACCGCCGCATGTATGGAGAGGAGGAAACCCCTGAGGGAGCTGCTGGCAGCGAGTTTGGAAAGAAACAAAGGGAGGAGGCACGTAGGAAGAAGTTTGGCATCGTGACCAAGGAGTTCAAGGCCGAGGACCAGCCTTGGATCCTCAAAGTCAACGGCAAGGCGGGGAGAAGGTACTGATTACGTGTTCCTGCCCAGATATTTATATACCTTTCTAAGACCAGATATTTCACTAGATTGCATTTCTGCGAGAAAATGCGGATTGTGCTATAAAATATGAGGATGCTATAAAACCAGTGTTCAGAGACACCCAAACATTGTGGCCATGGTATCAAACTGGCTCTTTATTCTTTCTAGTCTTTCGATTAAAGGATTTGATCTAAAAAATGCTGGAGACGTTCATGCAGGACATTATAATGCACATTTGCACTTTTTTGACCATCATTACATATAAAAAAAAATCTGAAGACACTTAAGTGTACAGGTTATTTTGTATAGTGAAGAAGAAAAAAAAATGCTATTCTTGCATTAGATCTTGTGATCGCCGGTTCCTTTCGCCACTATTGTAAGGAATTTCTCTTATACGATTTCAGACTTGCTTTTGTCTTGGTGTTTAAACTGAAGCCAGGAATTCCTTCAGACACTATTACAGTATATCTTTCAGTATATTGGTGTTTAGAGTTTATTTTTTAAAATCCATCTGATCTTTCTTGACTCTGCTTAGGTTTAAGGGCCTGAAGAAAGGTGGAGTAACTGAGAATGCCTCTTACTACATCTTCACCCAGTCTGCTGATGGGGCTTTTGAGGCCTTTCCTGTGCACAGCTGGTACAACTTCACTCCAGTGGCTAAGCATCGCACCCTCACAGCTGAAGAGGCTGAGGAGGAATGGGGCAGGTGAGTGCAGTTCTGCCTTAAAACAATGTTTAAATGTTTAGAACCAATGTTTTCAATATGAGGTTCGTCTGCTGGCAGATTAAAAATGTAAAAGTAGTAGGGCTGGGCACATTAACGCATTATTTACTTCATGCCAACGATTATTTTATCATGTGTTAATGCAGGGTTTTTTTTTAAACCTTTTATTTTGATGGCTTGTTGTTTATTTGGGTTCATGAGTGCGCAGAGCACGCAGTTCTGTGTCTCGGCTGGTTTTCACAGAGGACTGACCTGACCATTACACCAACAGGGGCTTTAATGACACTATATACATATTTGTTTAGAGTGTTTGCAAACCAAATATTACTGCACTCTTATTTATATAGCAGCACTTTAAAAATACAAGTCCACAATACACTACTTTTGAATTAATTATTTAATTTTGCATATCACTGAAATTTGGATAAAACAGATTTTTAATTTTGAAAAAAAATAAATAAATTACCTACATTACAAAATCTGAAGGTGCATCATTATAGACAAAGGTCTTGGCTGTTCAGCAATGTACTGGTGCAATCTCCTCATGTTGTATTTTTATACGTACTTTGTTTTTGTCAACACTGTCAGACGCAATAAATGTCAAATTAAATACATATTAGGCCAAATAAATAAATAGAGTTCATAAATCATTTTCTGGCATCCTTAGTACACATGCTGTTCAGTGTTCACTTTTGTTATTTTTTTTATACTGTTTTATGTGTACTCCTTTATAAGATCTAACATTATACAATGTTTAAGCTTAAATAGAAAAATGTTTTATTTAATTTAACATTTTTGTATTAAGAAACTAGTACTTTAGTAACTCAACAGCACTGAAGACACATTGTAAGCATATTCATTTAAAACGGATAACAAACACCTCTGACGGTGGTGACAGTGGCTTCATTACAACATACAATTCCAAAATTTGTCAATGGCTTCTTTCTTATCTTTAACAATTTGGTCCAAAAAATAACACCCTGAGCACTGTGATAGCAATTTCCAAGTAAATTGTTAAGCAGGAAATTAAGCTAAAGTTAAGCAATATAATTTTTTAAAGTAGTATAAAAGTCATTATCAATAGGAATAATGGTTAAATGGTTAAATTTGGTTAAATGTTATCATACCATTTTAATTTGGCTTTAGTCACTGGAAATGTATAACCTACAAGGGATATCATATACTACGTACTTTGTAGGTAGGTAATAAGCCAAATGAACATGGCAAAAGGAAACGACAGCACATACCAAAGAAAACGCCCGTATAATAAGTCTGTACAGCGGTAACATTAGTATTTACATTCTAGCACTGCAGGAGTGCAGTGTAAACAGTTACGGATAAGGTTTATATTTCTGTATATTTATATCTTTAATTAAATTTTAAACACAGTTTAATACATTACGCTTAGCGAAAATATAAAGTGTTTGGGGGGGAATATTTGGGAGCATATTTACAATTTATGCTATAAAAATAGGCATTTTTTTGGAGCATGCAGATTGCCGGTCCACCCCCTCTGAACCACGGCGGTCGGCCTGTAATTCTCGCCCGAGATGCTGAGCTGCATTGCCAGAAGGTGCAGGGCGTTTGGGCGGCAGGGCTTTTAGTAGAATGAAATGAAAACAGGAGGACATCAGGTAATAACTGGAAATGTAGCCGAATTTTATATTTGGATTACTATTTCTGTTTTTAGTAGATTATATATTTTTAATCATTTAGAACTAAAATAAGTATAATAAACCCATATTGCTACGAAAAAAGAAAAAACAAAAAAATGGGGAGAATGTTTGCAGTTGTGGAGATATCCGCGTAAAACGATGGATCCGCGTAAAACTGGGGGATTACTGTAATTGATTTCTCCTGTTGTTTAATGTGCCTTCAAAGAGGTGCAGTATGAGGACTAAACCAGTTGATTATTGTAAGTCGTACCACTGTGTGAGATGTTGTTTATTTCTGAGTTTCGCAGACGTTTCACTACATCTGAAGTGACAAATAATCTTAAATCTGTGCTGTATAATTTGACAAAGATTTTTAAACAGGATTTAAATAAGAGGGCAACAATCACTGAATTTGTGATGCAACACATGAACACACATGCTTCAGTCTGGAATAATACTTTACCTAAAAATGGTGGATTTCATATTTACTAGTTAAAAGTGCATTTACTTTTAATTATTCTTTTTTAATCTTAAAACTAAATAAGCTTTCACAATCACCTCTTCTAAAATTAGGCGAAACAAAGTGGTGAACCACTTTAGCATCATGCTCCAGCGACGCCTGAGGGAGCAGGAACACGGGGAAGAGGAGGAGGAGGCAGGAGAGAAAGGCGGGAAAAAGAAGAAAAAGAAGGGAGGAAAAGGAGGAGACCTGCGCATCCATGACCTGGAGGACGATCTGGAGATGAGCAGTGATGAGAGTGACAGCAGCGGAGGAGAGGGTAAGCTCAGAGATTCAGAAAACCAGGTTCGTTTTACCTGTGGTGGTATAAAACTGTTCGAGTCCATCCACAAACTAATGGACTAACTATCTTTATTTGCACAGAGTAAGAAAACGGATCCACTCAGTAGTAAAGTAGTTATTGTTTTTCAGAGATGCAGGGCCTGGCAGGTGGCTGATTAGAACATTCAGTCTTTTGAAAGGTCAATTGATTCGTAGTACACAGTTCATAATATTAAGTAAAATAAAAATACTAATATACTAAACAAAGTAATTACTAATAACAATGTGATGAATAGAATAATGAAAATAATTTAAAAAGTATGAAAAGTCATCTAGAATATCCAAGCTTTCAATTGGCCAATCAGTTGGCATTTAAGAATATCCTCAGTCAAACAGGATGGGAAAGAGGTCGTCACACTCTGAGATCTTTGTTCGCAGATGGAGAAAGCAAGTCAAAGAGCAAGAAGGACACAAATTCGAAGGCCAAGGGTAAAAAGAAGAAGAAGAAGAAAGGCAGTGACCAGGAGGGCCTGGAGGACAGTGATGATGGTGACTTTGAGGGGCTGGAAGTGGACTACATGTCAGATGAGAGCAGGTAATATTATATGTATATTATATCATAAATATTTTTTTTCTTACGGGTCACTACATGTAAGGCTTGCATCACTGTATATTCTGTTTTAATAGTTCAACACACAAACCATAGGATGATCCCTTGTAAATTCACCTATTTAACAGTAAATCAAAGTTTGTGCCTTTTTAAGGATCAAGTCATTTGTTTCTGTTGAAATGAATGTAACTGATTTAACAGACAATGTAGCCAATTAAGAAATACATAATCTATCGTTCTTTAAATTTAAACTCTTGATTCCGGGTTTATTCCAGTTCTGATGAAGAGGAGCCAGAGAAGGCAAAGCCCAACAAAGCAGACGATGTTCCTAAAGGTCAGGAGTCGATATCTGAACTTATCATATTTCTAATGGAAGGCTTTATGCCTGATGAACGTTTATCGCTTGTGGCTGTAGTGGCATGCACATTCTTAGTCTATCATTTACCTGAAGGAATCCTAGATTCGAAAATTTCACGTGACTGACTGAAGCCTAAGAACTTGCTGTAGTCATTTTGGCACAAATGTGTGCAGAAAAACAAAAAAATAAAAACATCTTAGGGAGCATGCTTTTTCATGATCTTGCTAGACCCCAACAGCTGCTCCTTTATTTCTGAATCAACACAGAATGTCACCTTTACCAATGCAACAGCTATAGTTGATAAAACTTAGTAACAGCTATGAAACCAATCAAGTTAAACATATTGTTTTTCTTTCCGCAAGCATTCTGCACTTCAGTCCTTCACCTGAAACTCCAAAACAAATATCAGACTACAGTTGTGTCTATAGTTTACTCATTTTGAGGTCTTTTTACAGATTTAATGCAACATGACTTACACTTCAGGTCTGACATTAAAATATGTTAAATAATTAACACTCAGTGAGGCAAGAAGCCACAGAGGAAGAAGAAATGGTTTAGATTACTGCTGGGCAATTGTATTTGGAGTTACCATTTATCACTTATCCAGCTTGACTTGATGCTACAGATGCACTGCTTCTTCTCAGAGCTTTAAAGTAAGCAGACATGAGCTCTGATGTAAAGCACAGCATTATGTGCTAATGCTGTACTAATTTTCTATACTTAACTTATTTTTGTGCATAAACCGCTTGCCTCTGTGTGATAAGGCTCTGTCACTTAAACATGCATGTCCAAAAAACTCATTTTTAGGGATCGACGAGGCATCCGAGAGTGAAGAGGAGAGTGAGGAAGAGAACAAGAACGAGGAAGAAGTCAAAGATGAGGAGGAGGAGGACGAAGGGAAGAAGACGCCAGTACAGGCAGAGAAAAAGAAAAAGAAAGGTGGAGAATTGTTTCTGAATTGCTTTCTGGTGGTCAGTCTACTGCTTCTTTCAGCCTTTTGGCATAGCTTTTACTGTTGCTGTCGCAAGAAAACCTTCACGCCCATTCATCCTGAAAACTTTAGTGTGAAGAGCAGCTGGCACTTTCAAATAGTATAAAAATAAAATAGGAAAATGAAGCTTTACAATCTTTACAATAGTATGTTTTGTCTACTGAACATTCACAGATAAAGGGGAAGTCCTGGAGAGATGGAGCATCATTCATCCACATGATATTTCCTTACTTGGTGTTTTGATGTTGGTGTTATATTGCAAATCGAAAATCCCTAATAAATGTTCAGTTGGGTTGCTGAGATATGGTTACTGTTGAGGACCTTGTATATGATTTACATCGTCATACTGTTGAACTTTTTTTTTTTTTTAAATCAGCTTGAAATTTTTTCTTCAAAAATGATCAGTGAAGTTTATGTGATGTTGAGTTGAAGTGTTACTGTGTTGTCACAGATAGCAGTGGAGAGTCTGAAACCTCTGAGGACAGCGATATTGAGGGAGAAACAGCCTCTGCACTTTTCATGGCGGTAATGACTTTTCACAATACTAAACGAAACACATTCTGTAATGATTAGGTCTAGACTCTTTGGTGGCTAATAAAGTATTCTGAGAAAAGCAATAGGTTCATGCTTTCCAGTATGTCCTGTCAGTATTGAATTAATAAATCCTCCTCTCTATGAAACCTTTTCCAGAAGGTATTATTTAATATATTTGCAACATATTGGGTATTACAGTTGCTTGATGGACCAAAACACCTAGAACTTCATTTTTTCTCTTAAAAATGAAAGTACTGTTTATTGAATGGTGACAGATTAGTAGTCTACCAGGTTTTGTGGGTTGTTTTCTGATCTATTTCCAGTTCACTCATTTTCCCTTGACTTTCTTGTTCCTAGTGAAAGTGACTCATCTCCTATCTAATCTAGTAAAATATGCTTTAGCTATTTTTAAATACTTATGTTTATTGACCTTGCAGAAGAAGCGCACTCCTCCTAAGAGAGGAGGTCGAGGGTCTACCGGAAGTTCCAGAACAGGTAGCCGTCCTGGAACACCCTCTATCGACAGCGCCGCCACCTCCAACACACTGCGGGCTGCTGCCAGTAAACTGGAACAAGGTACACACACACTTACACTCCTGGGAGCAGTGGTATTGACAATCACCTCTCATGCTGTGTGTGGATCTGACTATCAAACTCAACGGATGTAAGTACATTAAGAAAGTGAATTGGGCAAAAAGTAAGCAGGGTTTTTTTTTTTCTGAATAGACATTCCTGTTTCTGCGCATGTTGTCAAATATACACTAAATATTATTCTTAAACACAATCATGTATTTAACAAACAATACTGTTTCTTGATAGTTCAGTTTGATGCAACTTTAGATTTTATCTTTAGCTTCTGTCTTGAGTTTTGTGCCAGTTTGCTGCCAATAGATTGTATTGCTCACTATTCTAAGCAAAAACAAATTCGTTTTTTGATGGATTGACAGTTACATATACATTTGCAACCAGGTTATTGAAATAATTGTGCAGAGGCTTGTTTAGAGTGTTATTGGTGTCATTGATATTATTCCGGCAGTGTGTGATGAATGTCATCAAATTTTTTTAATTGAATTTTTTTTTATTGAATTGTAAATAGTTGGTCCTCCTTGTTTTCTTGTGTGTGTATGTATGTGTGTATATGTGTGTGTGTGTGTGTATGTGTGTATATATATGTGTGTGTATGTGTATATATATAAATTTCTGATGTGATGGCTCAGGTAAGCGGCAGGCTGCAGTGACCAGTGCAGACACTCCAGCTGCTAAAAGGCTAAAGATGGACCCCAGCTCTCAGAGCCCCTCAGGGAAAAGCACCCCTCAGCCAGCATCTGGCAAATCTACACCCAGCTCCAGGTAGGCTAGAGAAGGAAAATTCTAACAATAGAACTGATGATACCTGTACATGTAAAGATGATCATTGCTGTTGTGAATGAGTTAATCGTTCTCCCAGTCCATCTCACACAAAAAGTCAGGTTCTAAACCTCAACATGAAAAGAAGTCAGTTTTTGAAGCTGTTTATAATATTGACCTATTCTGATTTTATGTATATTGGCAAATGTACTACTTTTTCTAAGTTTTTGTGTGTTCTTAAATATTTAAGGCATATACTGTGTGAAGCGAGTCTAAACATACATTTTGTTTTGCAACATAACATTTGCTCTTTAAATGGTCAACTGGCATTTCAGATTCTTCAATAAGACTCTTAATTGTCGTAACATGAAATCAAAAAGTACTGAAAACAGCCAACTGTTTAAATATTTATCACACATTTTGCATAATTCTGTATATTTGAAAAGCTGCTGCTACATCATGCAGCATGGGTGCACTTACCTGAATCTCATTTTTTAAAAACCTTTTAGGGCTTTTTACACACAAAAGCCAAACAAGGACTAGCTTACTGTGAGCATCCATTGTTATCCAGCCTCAGGCAAGTTGTGTAAAATGCTTTAAGCTTCAAAGTAACTAATCAAATATATTAGTAACTGAGTAATCTAGGCATCTTGATGATTATCATATATACAATTTTATTATCATATACACAAAGTACTTACTTGATAAAAAGCACATGAATTGACAAACATGTGCATCAGTATGATCCTGCTGGTGTATTTTGCACACAAGCAGTTTGAGTACTAATCGTGCCCTCTAGTGGTGAATGTTCACACCGATTTATAGTGATACACAGTGCATCATACACAGTGCATCATTCAAAGTGCAACGAAATCAGACAATTCATTGAGGACATATTTGAATCAAATTATTTTTAATCTATTTTAAACTAGTTTTAAAAAAAAGCTGAATCTGAAATCTTCATGTAATACTCTTTTTATATATGTATATATATATATATATGTATGTATATGTATATATGTATATATATGTATATATGTATATATATATATGTATGTATATGTATATATGTATATATATATATGTATGTATATGTATATATGTATATATATATATATGTATATATGTATATATGTATAT
>JBBPDE010213733.1:0-14276 GCA_037974605.1 Nannopetersius ansorgii
CCTTTGTACCATTTCATGCTATTCATTGGACCTGAACTATTTGAAATTCAATTGAGTAAAGCTTGAAACATTGGGGTAGTGTATGTGCTTTTGACCGGTAGTGTATGTGCAATCCGTGTCCTTTGCACCCTATAAAATCTGGAGCCACGTCGTCTCACTGTGTACATGTTTATCAGATGAGATGACAAAGTTCACTTTGAATTTGACTTTGGGTAGGAGCTACAAGGGCAACATAACTAACACATAATGGAAAAGTGCAGCCACTGGTTAGCATCATGGAAAACAGTCGTAATGGTTAGGATTCCTCCCAGTCTCACAGTACCACCAAGAGTCCCATGAAACCAGCCAGCACATCCTTTCAAACTTCAGATAACGCAGGGTTGTTAGGAGGGCCATCAAGAGTGAGAGCTCTCTTGGACAGATGGCTGTGGCATCACCAGCAACCAAACTTGCAGTCCCCAATGACAAAACCAACACAGATAGTCGTGCTTCCCAGGAGACCCTTGTTTCTGACAATGTCTTGCTCTGGAACCCAGTAGTGGTGTCATGAAGGTAAGATTTGAACCCATAACCCCTTGGTCCAGAAGCAAGTATCCTACCCATTAGACCACCCACACTAATTTCCAAGACCTGGTTCTCCAAGCTTCCAGATAAATCTGCTAATGTATTGAAGTCAGTTTTGTGCTCTTGTCAGTCAACAGCATTCTGGTATGGAAGGTGATGTGCTGTTTAAGGCTTCCTCTGTCCCACAGCTTTTTCCTTACTCCATCATGTTGTCTTTGTTGGATGTAAACATCTGCTGACAGATCCGGGAGGAAACATATATTGTTCCCTCTATTTTCCCTCCCAGGATGTTCTCTCTGTCCTTGTTAGTTCAGCAATTTTACTTCAAATGCTCTAGGAAATGTCCCTGACCCATTTCTCCATGTAAGAGTCGGGGTCAGAACTTTCATCTTCTCAGGTGTATCCAGCATACACAGCCTATGTTCGTGGTTTGGCTCCTGCACTACAAGTCTTCTATTTTGGTGGCAAGAATTTTTGTCTCCTTTTCAGGTTTTTCCACAAAACCTTATAGCATATTTATCACATCTTCTGCTGTAGACATTCACTGGTCTGTTTTAGCAATGCAACCACTGTAGCCTTTAACCTGTTCTTACACAATAGAGAAAATGTTAAATTCCATCTATTAGTTCAAAACCTTCTAACCTCAGATCTACAGCCACAGAAACACGATTCAGCTCTTCGGTTGTCAAATCTTTGGCCTTCACTCCTTTGTTGGCGTGTTCTCCTTTGTTGGCGGAGGAGGTAGCTCAGTGGGTAGGATACTTGCCTCCGGACCAAGAGGTCATGGGTTCGAATCCTACCTTCAGCACCACCACTGAGTCCCTGAGCAAGACCCTTAACCCAGGGACAGACTGCCCCCTGTAGGTAGGGAATGAAAGTCGCTTTGGATAAAAGCGTCTGGTAAATGTAAATATGCCTTCAGTTTGTGACACTTTTTACATTGTTTGGGATTGTTTAAATGGTATTAATTTCAGGATCAGCAATAGAGCAGTAATAACCATGACCATGACTACTTAGCATGCCAACAAATACAGAAGTCCTGAATGATCTTTGAAGGCATTATTGCACAGTGATTGATTTCCAGTGTTAATGGTGTCTAGTGATTCAGCCCAGAAAAGTACCATATTTTCTCCAAAACTGAATTACAATGTGTAAATATACCCTAAACATCGATTTGCATCTTTAAAAGCAAAATGATGAGATGTCATGTTTGTAGTGATATATTGTACTGTTTATGTATTGTACTGTATACCGCGACCAGGTAATTCTGGTCGTTTCTGCAGATAGAGCTCTTATGTTCGCTAATACGTTGTTTTAACTGCCCTTTTGTCTTACCTACATATACCAGACCACATGGGCATGTACACTACATGAGTGGTAATGATAATTGTCAATTGGTAATGGGTTTTGTAGTCTTTGCAAAGCTCTCCTAGGTTTATATCTCGCAAAGTCGGCATGAACAAGAAGATGTCCGAGGTTCTTTTCGTCTATTGGATTTATGTCTTTTGCTTTTTCCATATAATCCTCAGTAGTCTCACATATTCTCCTAAGTCGAAAAAAATAACTTTTGGGTAGAACTCTTTTTAGAGGTGTTAGTCAAAGTGTAACAAATAAAACTTAAGGGCTCAGTTTTCCAGAAGCATCTTAGTGTCAAGTTAATCTTAACTGGCATTCAGTGTGATTTTCTGTGTGTGTGTGTGTGTGTGTGTGAGAGAGAGAAAGAGAGAGAGAGAGAGAGAGAGAGAGCGAGAGAGAGAGAGAGAGAGAGAGAGAAAGAAAGAGAAACAATGTGAATGCATGTGCCAGATATCTCCCTGTGTAAGAGTGAAACCACCATCAGTTACTGTGTAACCAAAGACAAATTCTCTGTGTGAAAACATGCAGTAACACCTGTGCACCATTTAGCCAATCAATTATTAACTCAATAAACAGATCAATGACATCTATCAGGTTCAAAGACAGAGAAATAAACATTGATTTCTTGGGGATGAAGAGGGGTTTTGATAAGTTTTAACTGAGCTTCAGAGAGCAGAAGACAATAGATTAAACCAGAACACTGAATGAAAATCAGAGACAGAGAGAGGGAGAGACAGAGACAAAAAGAGTGATAGAGACAGACAGAGACACAGAGAGAGAGAGAGACTAAGAGAAAGAAACAGAAAGAGAGGGAGTGAGAGTGAGAGAGAGACAGAGAGAGTGATAGAAAGAAAACGAGACAGAGAGACAGAGAGAAAGAGAGGAAGAGAGAGTGAGACAGAGAGTGATGGTGTCTGTCGATACTAATGCCACACTCAGCTCTGTCGGGACGACCGCCTACAGGAAGCATGAATGTTGCATTTCCTCTCCATTAGGAATAAGAGAGAGAAAAAGAATAGAGAAAGGGAGAGAATAAGAGAAAGAAAGAGAGCGTGAGAGAGAGTAAATAGAGAAATGGAGAGAGAGTGAGAGTAATAGAGAGAGAGAGAGGGAGAGAGAATGAATTTTGCCTGAAAGTTGCACAAGTTTGTCTGTTAGCTGCCAGTAAGTTTCGTTTATCAGCAGCTCTGTCCGTCATCTTGGCCGTGGAGCTTACTGTAATAATGTGTTGAGAAATAGTTTTCCCATCAGATATCAGCAGTGATGAGGAGAAAGTATCCTCCATGTAAGATCATTTTTGGAGACAGAAGAGCAGCGGAGTGTAATATTGTTGGTAAACTGTCTGAAACTGTGCTCATCTAATCAATAACAGGAAATATTAAAGCCTTGCAAAAAGCCAGAGTGAGTGAGAGCAGAAGTGTATTAAGTCTTTGAATCATAGTGTGAAAGTGTCTCCTCTCAGTCAGTCTCCTCTCTGTCTTTCTCCATTAGTAAAATAGGAGTGGTGGAATCCATCTGATGGTCGGGAGGTTTGAGAGCTCCTGGCAGGAAAACATACCTCAACCAACATCATAAATAAACATAGACAATAGATGTGACTCAGAGGGAACCCTGCAGTCCTTCTAGGCCACGTTAAGGGCAAAAGGAAAACAATCCACTCAGAATTTTTTGTGTCTTTGTGCCATATGGGGTGGATGCAGCCCATCTTGACAGCAACAAGAAATAATTTGCTGGACAAAATTGTTGGTCACTATTGCTACAGCAGTATCACATGGTTTGTGAGGCCATCAGAGGATGTTTTGTTTTTTTAAGTCTCATCCCTGATTGATAAATTATCCACAGTCTGAGTAAAAATAGCTGTGTCTGATGTCCAGGTGGTGCAGGAAGCTCTTTTATTATTTAGTTTGACCAGAACATCTGGTTATGTAATCTTCACCCTCCATGGAAAAACTCCACCAATGACTGGCCTACTTCTGCTTATAGTCATACACATACACACATACATAAGTATACACACACATACACACGCTCTCTCACAGCCTGTGTCAGTAAGAGAACATAAACAGTACAATAAAAATATATATCAGAATCAGAAAACATTTTTGCTTATGCTACGACTGCACAGACAAACTCCAGAAATACACAGAAAATGAAAAACTGATTTGATTAGGACTAAAATGTTCATAGATTTTTGTTGCTTAGTTTAATCACTGCTAAATTTGAGTTGATTAGTATGATGGTGTTTACTGATGCATTTGAACCAACTGACTGAAAAACTTTATGCTCAGATTGACAATTAATTTGAGTTTGGTGTGCTAATCTGATCATTTAGCATTTAGAAAGTAGGATAGTTTCTTAAATTACAAGCCTGTTCCTGTCCAAAATGACAGTGACAATCTCAAAAACCACAATCACTAACTCAAAGAAATGTTTTTAATCTGATATTTTTGCTCAATATGTGACCTGCAGAAGGGTCAGGATTCTCTCTAGAACTTATTTTGGAGAAGTGGTTTCCAATCCTGGTCCTAGAATACACTCTGTCTTGCACACATAGGTGTTTTGCTGCTCTTACACACTCACTTTATTTCAGGAAGGGCTTTATAATTAGGCTCATTTATTATATCGGGAGTGTTAGAATAAGGAAACTCTAATACACTGTCCTGATTGTATACTAAACATTACTGTTTTATTTTTTCAGAAGATAGGAAGTAGTATATTGCCACACAGCCATAATATACCAAAATATCCAACACCTATCATTAGAACTGTTTGCTTTTGGAATGTTGAGTCTCACAAAACAATGGGAAGCTGAACGGGAGGAGACCGCTTCTCCACAGCTGCAAATGTGTGAAAATATAGAGGCCCATTCTCAGTGGTAAAGCATTTCTGTAAAAAAGGGATAAAAATGGGAAGAAAACATTGTTCACTACTACATACAATCATGTGCAAAGGTTTGTACAGCTTTGACTGGTAAGTTTATTTAAATTAGATCATTTCATGTCAAATCACTGATAAACTTATATATTGCATTTTTCTGAACATTTTAGAGCAAGGTAAGCAAACCTTTGATCTTGACTGTAATGTTTATTAAGACATGTGTTTTCTAAAGAATAAAGAATTAATTATGTGATCATTAGTGTGCTTGCTCAAGCACACTATTGTTCTTCTTAAGTTTTATCTTTATTATCGTCTTTGTTATTTTTCGGTTCACCCGTTTTTTGGCCCGCTACTTGGATATAGAGACATCGTTTGACGTCTGACACCTCGGGACCGATCTGGAATAGCGTGCATGTTCACAGAAAACATGCACGCTATACCCAATATAATGAATAAGCCTAATTATAAAGTCCTTCCTGAATTAAAGTGAGTGTGTAAGAGCAGGAAAACACCTATGTGTGCAAGACAGAGTGTATTCTAGGACCAGTATTGGAAACCACTGCCCCAAAATAACTTCTAGAGAGAATCCTGACCCTTCTGCAGGTCACATACTGAGCAAAAATATCAGATTTTTAAGAAAGGATGACAATTAAAATAATTTCTTTGAGTTGGTGATTGTGGTTTTTGAGATTGTCACTGTCATTTTGGACAGGAACAGGCCTGTAATTTAAGAAACTATCCTACTTTCTAAATGCTAAATGATCAGATTAGCACACCAAACTCAAATTAATTGTCAATCTGAGCATAAAGTTTTTCAGTCAGTTGGTTCAAATGCATCAGTAAACACCATCATACTAATCAACTCAAATTTAGCAGTGATTAAACTAAGCAACAAAAATCTATGAACATTTTAGTCCTAATCAAATCAGTTTTTCATTTTCACAGTTTTATGCTAGGCCTTATTGTTTGTTCGTTCGAAAAAATGTTCGAACAAATGGCCCATAGAGAATTAATAGGGCTCAACTTTCATATAGACCTGATTGGACATGCTTTGTCCGAAACCCACTAAACTTGTGATGCCTCAGGCCGACTTATCCGACACACAAACATGGTCCTTGATGACCAGCAGTTGCCTTTTCCTTGCCTTTTGCTCATCCCTTTTTTTCCCATTCACGTGCATTCATTTTCTACCCCATTGAAATGAACTGTTTCAGGAGTAGAGACTTTCAGGCTCCATACAGTGACCAAACCATATAAAACTTCATATCAGACCTCAGACCACGTCCCCACAGACACACCTATTTAAACTGAAATAAATGGCCAAACGTATTGGGACACAGGTGTCATGCAAAACTCAAGAAGAAGGGCGGCAAGAAGAGTCAGACAACTGCATGCTGCATTTGAGCAAGCATACTTTGCATTTCCTTTGCAGAAATGCAGTCTAGTTTATTTGTAGTGATATTCCCAAAGTATTCTGCAAGGATGCAGCTTGATATGAGGTACTCTATCATAACCACTTTATCACTTTATGTTAGTGGGAAACAGTTCATTAAGATGTCAGTCAAGTTAATCAGAGCAGCTTGACATGAAATAATCTGTTCTAGAGAGCCAGAACTATTCACAGTAGTGTTGGCGGGAACCAGACATTTAAAGCTTTTGCTGCAAGTAAAAGTTTCCTCGTAAATGGGTTCCCTGGTGCTTTTAGATAGTGAATAAAATGGCTGTGTATCTCTCCCTGTCCCAGTTGCCTGGACAGCAGTGTGTGCTATGACAGTGACGACACCAATGCCCGCAGCATCTCCAGCCTCTCCAACCGCTCCTCTCCTCTCTCGTGGCATCACGGTCAGTCCAGCCCCCGCCTGCAGGCCGGAGACGCCCCCTCCTCCACAGGCGGCGGATACTCACTCAGCGCCAAGGCCTCATCCCAGTACACCTCCCACACCATGCCCGCCCGAAGCTCCAGCCGCCTCAGCAGCCACACCACCCGCACCGAGCTCATCGAAGGCCTGGATGTTGGAGACACTGACCCAAAGTCTGGCTACCTGAGTGACTCAGACCTGCTGTGCAAGAGTCTGAATGATGACGATGATGATGATAATCTGGCCAACGGGTAAGACCCCCTTTCTGTTCTACAATCGTCTTCTGTTTGTATGTCAAGGTCTGAAAACTATTCATCATTTTTTAGATATGTAATAATTATAAATCGGATACATACAAGAATTTGGAGAACAATGAAAATCTATTAAATTGGTTAAGTTGCCTCAAATCTTCAGATTTTCATTAGAAAAGGATGCTACAAGACAAATGACAACTATGATTACTTGTTGAAACAAAATGACTTGAAACTTCTAAGTGTTATTGTTTGGTTTAACATGTGTTATATATAAGGCATGCCACAGTACAGGTATCCCGCGGTACGGTACATACCTCGGTATTTGGGCCACGGTTTCGGTACGTGTTTTGTGCATAAAGAGAACAATGTTTTTTCTCCCAAAATTATATTTTTATTTTGAACAAATTCCAGCAACACTGTGCTCAATAAGATTACACTACAAATAATAACACAAAAAATCAAATAATAAACTGCCTCTTACTCACGATTAAAATATGTATACATGTATAAAATTCAAGCTTACAAAATATTAAAAAACATTTTTACAAATGTTAAAGTGCCCCTTAAAGTGCTCTAAACACAACACAGTAGTCAGAGTAAACATACTTCAGCTACATTCACAATGTAAAGTTCACTATCAATTATTGCCATTATGGGCATGAGGTATTTATTCCTCTGCTATTATAAGATTCTTCTGCAAGAAGATAAGCCTGTCAACACTGTCAGCTGCAAGGCAAGAGCGGCTTGCACTTATAATGTGTCCTGCAGTGGAGAAAATTCTCTCACCAGAAGTTCCTGGGACACAGAGGTGACGTTGTGCAACTTTTGCAACATGGGGGAATTTTCTCATTTGCCCTCCACCACACGAAAGGATGAGCATCCACATTAATACAGTGTAACCTTTTAGTCTGTCCTCCATTCAGGAACCGTTATCTCAGCATGACTACGTTTAGTCATATAGCTCATGTTTTCATTAGCACATGGGACATGTGTTAGGCAATGTTTACAAACAGTGACGTTTCTATTAACTGTTTAGACTCCCTGGTCATTGTATTCTACAGTGAACTCGTAAAAAAATCCATCCTGGAGATTTGTACGAAGCCGGTGCTACTTCAAACGTCTGCCTCTAGGCTGTTCCGCCAGTGCTGGCCATGCTTGTTTGTTTTTCTTTTTTTACGCGTCTGTGACGAGCTGCAACCTCAGATTTAGTTACATTAGCGTGAGGGAGGGCGAGTGGGTGGAGCCACAACAGTGATTGGACATTAACTCTCGGGGGAGGGCGCTTGCTGCTTAACAGTATGGTAAGCATTAAGCACCATTTTCAAAAGGAAGTGCAAAACAGAACTTCTGCGGTACACAAGGGCGTACCGAACCGTGCAGTGTGTACCGAACGGTCCGGTATTTTACAGAGTACCGTTGCATGTATGTATATATATTTATGTGTGTGTGTGTGTGTGTGTGTGTGTGTGTGTGTGTGTGTGTGTCTGTAGTGCACCAGCTTGGAAATAGTTCAGTAAACCAAGCTGAGTAAGGACCAGGAGCCCCAGTGTGGTCCAATAAGCTGATGTAAAAGCACTAAAATATCAGGCATCAAAGTGCAGTGTATCACAGAGAGCATGCTAAATAACCTCATTAACAGAAAAGCCTGGGGAGAAGAAGGAGGCTCAATCCTGGCCACAAACTACAGTGCATTAAGCTTCTGGGAGTGGCAAATGCACTAACTTTAGCTGTAAACAGCTATTTCTGGTTTTCACATGTATGTTTTATAAAAGATCAAAATAACACAGACATTACACAGGTCAACCAAAAATTTGATTTAAGATCTGCATTCAGTTTTTTTCAGTCACAGCAACTTTTTGAAAGAGTTCCGTGAGTTTTATACCAAACCGCAGACACACATGAAGTAACTGTTTCAATATTTTTAGTGTGAAGTCACACAGGTGCACACTGTGGCATAGATATAATGATCAGTGTCAGTCAGCTACCACTGTTTCTTCAAAAACACGTAGCATATGATTATTATATACTAATTATACCAACTATCATGCAATATAGAACTAGCTTCATCACAAAAACTGTCTGTGAGGGAAAAACTAAACACAGATTTGAAATCTACATAATTTTACATTTATTGAGAGAGCTTTATAATGTGAAAAATGATGTGCCAATAAAAATGAATATCTTATGCTCTGTATGTGAAAAGTGGTGATCAAATCAGGGCAGATAATTACGTTTATATAAAAATTCTCAATTATTGGGATATAAACCAAGTAAGATGTTTAAAATGAAATGGAGCACTTCAGTCATATGGACTTGGATTTGGGTTCCCAATGTCTAGCATGTAAATATATCATTTTATTTACTAAACAAAACAGCCACTGAATCTTGATACGGGTAAAAAATGTGGTAAATCTGAAAAGAATTGTCAGGTCAGGCGCTGGTGTTGAGGAGAATGCCTGACTTTCAGTTGACATTCCAGTTCATCCCAAAGGTATTCAGCTGGGTTGAGGTCAAGGCCCCGGCGTTCCTCCAGACTATAGTCATCAAACCATGTCTTTATGGGCGTCGTTTTGTGTAGTGGGACACAGTCTTACAGGAAAGGGCCTTCTTCAGTCTGTTGCCACAAAGTTGGAAGCTTACAGTTGTCTAAAATGTTTTTGTTTTAGCACTAAAATTAATACTCACTGGAACTAAGATGCCTGAAAACACCCCCAGACCAATATCCCTTCTCCACTAAGCATTTCTACTTGCAACATGTAATCCAGTAGGCAGTATTAACCTGGCACACACCAAGCCCCGATTCATCCATCAGTCTGCCAGAGTGATGATTCCTGACTCACAGTTATTGTGCTTGTGTTGCTTCAGAGGCAGTTTGGTTAGGATAGACAAGCTTATTTGGCTTAGCTGTTTCTGCTTATAAATGCTTCCATTTTACAACAATTGCACTTGCAGCTGACTAGGGCAGAAAGATGACCTGTGGAAAAAGACAGTGCCACATTTGGTGTCAGTGAGCTCTTCAGTGGGCCCTGTTCTGTTACCACTGTTTGTTGAAATTGTTTTTAGGAGTTTTTAGTATTTGTGTGTGTGTGTGTGTGTGTGTGTGTGTGTGTGTGTGTGTGTGTGTGTGTGTGTGTGTGTGTGTGTGCGTACATTTGTACTGAATGGGTAAGTGATTGTAAACATTTGGAGAGATGTAGTGTAACAAGAAGTTTATGTTTCCACCTGGTTTGTGTTTCCATGCTCTGTGTTTGCTGTGTGCTTGGAAGGTAAAAGGATGACCTTGGGCTGTCCTCGTTTTGGCTGCAGGGGCCCAGATTAGCAAAGGAAAGCGTGGCAGGTGGCTGTACTCAGTTAGGGAGTATTACTGTTCTCTTTTTCTGTGGCACACTGGAACTACTCATCAGGATCACTGGCTCTACTGCTGCTGTCACTGCAGCTGTGTTGTCCTGGTTCTGGCAGCTGCAACTCTGTCTTCAGAAAAGCATTTAACTGTCACTGTCTTTCAACCTGTACTGTGTTTCACTTTCATAAAACAGTCTGATATTCACCAACCCCCCCCCACACACACACAAAGGCACACACACACACAAAGGCACACACACACAGGCACACACATACATTTTAACTGGGAATCCAGGGCAGTTCTCTACTGGGGAATAAAGGAGTTTTATCCGAGGCATTCATACAGTGGGATTTAGAAAGTGCTGCATGACAGCAGGGGATCAGACCCAGAGAGGAAGAGAGAAAAAGTAGGGTGGAAGCAGTAAAAGGAGAATTGGCAGAAAAGCAGGGGAATTAAAAGACCAAAAGTTGAGATATTGGATTGGTATTGGATGGTGTGACCCTGTTTGTTTTATTATACCAGGGATATGGCACTGAGTGATTAATCCCACCCTGTTCTCTTACGTTAAATATATGAAATTGGGTGTTCTCAGCCACTCTCTTCTCTCATTAAATCGTGGCATGAGGACCGCACCCTATTTTCTCATTTGAATCCCTTGCACTGCAAGGATCTGCACGTGGGCCTGCACTTTAATGTTCACATTATCCATAAGGTATTCTATTATCTAAAATATTAGCTTCACAGTGGTTAATACATCATATTAATTGAATTATGAGAGGTACGAAACAACTCTAGTTCTTTTTGATACAGATGTAACAATATACACATTGTTTATTTTTTTTTTGAAGCTAAAGTTTTAACTGATTTGAGATATTTTAGACATTTTGGTCTAGCTCAGTCTGGTTTGACCATGTCAAATGAAGACCCAGAAAAAGGTCTTTTGAGTGTGAATGCATGCATAGCATAAGCCCCGCCCCATCCATTCACTTCACTCTGGTGGGATACGCCCAGAACCCATCTGTTTTGATCACTGACAGGGGTCTTCACTGAAAACCACTGCCAGGGGTGTCTCTGTTTTACAACACAGCTTTGAAGTCAGATACAAGTGAACATCATTCCTTGTTTTTTCGTGTATTGAAATCATTGAACTATTATTTTTGCACAGTAGCTGAAAGAGCTAGCACAACAATGAACATGCAAATCATACACGGTTTTCATGGCAGCTAATGCTCAATTTGTTTCCCATACATGCAGTTTAATATGTAACACTATTATATTAGTCTGTGTACGGTCATCCATTTATTCCCTCGTGGCCACCCGCAGAACCTCAGGCGTGGTTGCCATGGTGACTATTAGCACCTCAGAGGCACCTGCTGTGTGCCACCTGCTCTCAGGTCAGCCAAGCAGCACAGTTACCTCCAGCCCCCCTGCCCGAGGTCTAGCGTTAGCTCAACAGTTGACACATTAGCATCCACATTAGCATTAATATTAGCATCTAACCTGCTCGCTTTCATCACTTAGTAGAATGTATTAGCTTGAAATATGATGATGTCCATTAAGCCCCAGAGCACTATGTTAAAGTTATGCAGATGTTCTGGCTGATCTGTCTGCAGAACCAGTAAAAGATTAGCTTCCCCCGATGCTGAGAGGCGCGAATCCTTTGTGGTAACCTTGGTGACGAGATGAGAGGAAATGAAGGAAAAAGGTGAAATTTTTGCTTCCAGATGCACCTTCGACCTCCCATAATCGATTTCTTTCTGCTGCTGGGAAATTGCTTCTGTAATGTGGGTTAGCGCCTGATGTTTCTAAAACAGCATCCCAGTGCTAATGTTTTATGACCAGCAGAAGCAAATAAATTTCTTTTAGGGGTCCGGTGTAATAGAAACATTATGCCCGTAGTTTTGGCTTTTCTCTATTCTTCATGTCCGAGCTGTAAAAATGGACAGGAACGACACTGCAGGGAGGTCTGAGATGAGCTGTGGAACAAGACTGAATATTGCCCCATTACAGCCCAATGGAGAGTCCAAGTGAGTCATGAACTTGGCAGCCTGCTGATGTTTGCATTTCCCATGCAAGAGTTTTAGGGTCAATATAAATGGAGATGGTGGGGAAAACTGAAGCCTTGTGACAGATAAATAATGGCTATCGATTGTCTGCTGGTCTAAGTAAACAATGGAATGAAGAGGTCTGTACGTATAACACATGCTCTTCTGTTTCCGTGTACCTTATGGTATCCAGTTGGCTGTGAGGCCTTGCTTAGCAGTGGATCAACACTAATGAGTTTCTGAATCATGGACAAAGGCATCTCGATTCCTGCAACATGCAAAAGGTCCTCACAGCTGTCAAGGTTACTTGTCTCCTTTGTGAATCCTCACTAATCTGCAGTCTTCACCATCTAAGCGTCAGGGATGTTGCAAATTTGATCCCCAGTGATCCCCATCGATGGCTGGGAGTCTAAAAGGGAATAATTGTCCTTGCTTTCTCTGAGACGGAATAATGACCCCCCCTTCCCAATCACTCAGTGGGATGCTGGCCAATGTGGGCGCCTAGCAGCCAACGTAACAGAATTAGCAGTTAATGTTCTCCTCTAAGCTGTCCAATATCTGCACCAGTAACCAAATGCATTAGTGAAGGTTTTGCTTTATGTATTTTGGAGAAAACAAATGGTGGCCTTCACCCTACCAGCTTAGAATCATGTGTTAAGGGGAAACTAAACTAGCTGGTGGAATTGGCAGTAAATAATTTAGCACATTTAAACAAAACAATCACAATTAACAGTTATTACAATTCTAGTCTAACATTTTAATGTGAAATAAATTAAACTTTTTATTCAACTATTTTATTTCATGCATTACTCCATAAACTGATCTATTGTGTGATGGCAGCAGTTATCTTTGGCCAAACTCGACTACAGCATTGACTGAAAATGTCATGAAGCGTCACTAGATTTCGGTAAACCTAGAAGTGTTTAAGATTATATTTTAAATGATATATTTAAATATGACTAGATATTTAATTACAACTGTTTTCATTATTGTATATAGATGTTTTGTTATGCCATCTCTTTTTATGCCACATATGAGTCTAACATTATATAGCACTGTTGTATGACAAAAACTGAAAACAGCAGAGGGGATTTTGTTGCATTCACAGATGGAACTCTGCTTGCCCACAGGGGTAGTTTATAATTTTACCCAGAGTTTGAATAGTGACATTAAGCATTTGGAGCTCATCACTTAGGGCACTGTTCATTATAAGGCCAAAGGAGCAGGACCGAAATTAATTTTGGGATCCAGGGGGTCCAGGGCCAAAATTAATGTTATTTGATTGTGAGTATTTCTTTAAGCAGATGTCTTTATAAAAGTGGTTTGACAGACCAGAGCTAGAAGTTAGCTAGTGAGAATTCTGGCTTTAGCTCAAGGGAAAACCATTGGTGGTTTCGCAGGTTAGTTATTTTTCACTCTGCATAAATCAATAAATCCAGTTGGCCGCATGACCTTGACTGGATTTTTCAGTTAAATCCAACTCCCATTTGGAGGGAAAATGCAGACATAATGCACATCTGGTTTATTTCCCACTGCTTCCCACTTAACTGATGGGTCAGTGTGGAATGTGGCATTTAGCTCTAAAGTACAGCGTATGACCTTTAAAGGTGACTCATATGATTTTACATTGGACTCCACCTGAACACAGACGCTGCTCTTTGTCCTGTCCGCCCCTGTTTCCTGTGAAACGTTACGTCTCACTTTATACGCAGTGGCTTTATGGCTTTAAGTGTGTTGGGAGACACACTCTGTGTACATGTCAGATTCCCCAGACTCTGCATAAAGAAGATGAATGAGCCCTTTTTGGCATTGCTCACTTTCTAGACACTGTTTAAGCACACATTTGAATTCATTTATCAGTTGAGGTTTAGGCATTTGGATACTTAAAGAGAGCAGAGGTCTGGCCTGGACACAGCTGCCTGTTGTCCATCTATCTCTTACACTGGGAGAAAGGGAGTGATCTGTTTGGTGTTTTTTT
>JBBPDE010213759.1:0-14275 GCA_037974605.1 Nannopetersius ansorgii
GAAATTCAACCTCTGCATTTAACCCATTCACCAAGTGAAGCAGGGGGCAGCCAGGAACACGGTGCCCGGGGAGCAGTCTGTGGGGGACGGTACCTTGCTCAGGGGTGCCTAGCAGTCTTGGGAATCGAACCCGGACTTTCTAGTCGCAGGGTGAATGCCCTAACCACCAACTGCCCCCAGGCCACCAACTGCCCCCGAGACAGAGAGAGAAAGTAAGAGAGCCCTACGGCCATGCAGGGGGAGCCAGAAGAACTAAAATGAGTTTTAAAAAAACATATCGGTACGAAAAAAGCAAAAAAAAGCAGAGAATATTTGCAGGTTCCGCGTTGTTTTGAATATTTCCGTGTAAAAAGATCAGTTTCGTTCTCAAAAAAAAATGCATGTGATTGGATCCGCGAGTCCAGATCCGCGTAAAACTGGGGATTTACTGTACTAATATTCTGTTCATAACATACAGCCTGTCATACAAAAACCATGATTACCTGACAAAAAAATCATTATTACTAATTGGCAAATGAAATGGAACATGCAAGGTATTCAGTTTGAGATCCATTTCAGAAATCCAGAAAACGAAGGTGCTTATAACTCAGTGCTCAAAGTAAAGTGAAATTAAGTAAAATGAAGTGGCTCCTCAGAGTCACGTGTCAACACACCGCAGTACAGCACATAGTGTGAACAATGTAAAACTCTTTCTCTCTATTTAACCCATTCACCAAGCAACGCGGCGGGCAGCCAGCGACAGGGGGCCCGGGGAGCAGTGTGTGGGGAAGGTAAATTGCTTAGAGGCACTGTTAGTTGGTACCTTAGTTTCCTCTGTTCCTCCTCGAGCTGGTGCCTCACTGCCCGGAGGTCCTTCAGTAAATGCGTATCCGTCCCGTTCACCCAGGTGTACACCACGTCAATGGGCATGGGCAAGCACAGCCTGTAAGACAAGCCCAAACATACATTAACACACATTATTCCATCTGTACTGTGCAAGGTATTTTAAGATCCCAGAGAAAATCGCTTAGGTCATGACTGCACAGACACACAGACCACAGAGACAAGAACAATAAAAATGTAAAGTCTAAATAAATCCAATACATTACAAATACAATACAATACAAAATTTAAATATAAACAAATAGTGGTTAGAATAAGACAGAGCAGCTCCTCTTCTGCAGTGGAACTATACACAAAAGGATCAAATTGCTCAACTACTTCCTACTAGTGTGCAGACAGTAAGAGGAAGAATGAAAAGCAGTTCCTTAATTAACAGAGCTTTCCACAGGATTTCCACAGTGTGTCAAACAGCCCACTCGCAGGCTGAATACGAGGAGAAAACAGAGCGTTCAGATCAGACACTCACCGTGTCTGGAAGGACTTCCCTGCCACATTGTCTCTGTAGGAGTCAAAAAGAACATGATACTGATCCCGACTCCATTCCACCACCACCTGCCAGGAGAAAATACAATCATCCACTGAATCTCAAATGGCTCCTCACTTGACGTTTAGTGCACTAGTTATTATTTCATGACTCATACAGCACTAAACATTCATTCAGTTACACAATTTATTGTGAAGCAAAGCTTTTAAAGGCATAGTTCTATGTCCTTCACCTCAAATGTAGTCAATCAGCCAAGACACAGTGGCGTACCATTTTTCAGTGGTATAGATCAGTGGGTTAATTTAGTCACACCGCTTCAGTGTAAAACTAAGGATTTAGTGTAAAACTAAGGATTTATGCAGCACCTGTGTCTTGGCTAATTTACTATATACTTTCAGTTTTTCTTTCAACTATTCCTCTAAACAGCGTTCATGCTTATAGCAACAGGCATAAACAACCACTCAGAGAAATATACACCTAGATGCAAAAGGCGTTAGGAAAATATGCACTAAAGACCCCGAGTACAATCCACTATTCACGGATCAGAGGAGGTTTAGATGTAGAGGAGGTTCATTTGAGTACATCATGTACAGCATAAAATGGCTTTAAAAAGGAAAATGACTCTAATCGGGGCTGGGTTTAAAACACCGCATACACGTACACTATATGGACAAAAGTATTGGGACGCCTGACAGTTCTCTGGTACAGTGGGACCAGGGGACCCTCTATAGCAGTGTTCAGTGTATGCTGGACTTGCATTGAAATAGAGATTTTAATTGGTCGACCCCTTTGCAGCTATTACAGTTTCCACTCTTGGAAGACTTAAAATTTTCTGAAGTGTTTCCATATGGTGTCTATGGCCATGTGGCCAACAGCACCTCCGAAATGCTGGATTCATCTCTCAGTCAGCTCTCCTGTCTGAGACACACACCAGGGAGAGTGTTCTGGGAGGATTTCTGAGGGTAAACTGACCTCTCCAAATTGGAAGGCGGACACGATCATGAGCACTAGTCCCCCGAAGCAGAGGTAGAGTCCGTATCTGTGGGACAGGCAGGTGTAGGTCTGCCTCTGCAGCACTTTCAGCACTGAAGTGATCATCACCATGACTCCCGATCATCATCTCCCACACCTCAATCACGGTTCACGCGCACGGTCAGCTTCTCCCGGAGAGAGAGAGCCGGGGCGGAGCGGGACTCATAACGAGGAGGATAAGGACCCAAACACACAGATCACAATACACACAGACCGAGACACACAGAGCCAAACACTCCTAACTTCCTCACTGCTGTCTGCTGACGACACCGGCAGGTCACGAGCCTCCCCGCAGGAGAGACGCGCTGACTCCTCCCAGCGGCGGGTGTGTAACACTGCACACACTTTCGGTTTAATGTTTAACTTACTTTCTGTCTCTCTCTACATACACACACACATACACACGTATGAAACCCACAAACCAAAAAGTTAAATAAAATAGGAAAAGCAAATAAGTTAAATTTATGTTTAATTTTTCAATCAAAAAAAAGGAAAAAGAAAGGAAGAACAATGAAGGAAGAAAGAAAGACAGACAGGAGAAGAAAAATGGAAAGACGGAAGGAGAGAAAGGTTGTGCTGAGAGTGTGTTCCCGCTGGGGTGCGCTATTGCTATTTTTTTCTCTCAAGGTCTCAGAGTCAGGCTGAAGAGAGCCAGAGATGGGGACTCGAAACTGAGACTCGAGTCGCACTTAAGTCGCAAAAAGACTTGTGAGTTGACTTTAGACTTGCCCTCAAAGACTTGACTCGGGTGCTGTGACTTGCGAGTCATAACTCGTAAACCATGTTCATTTCATGGAATGATTTATTAATAGCTCGCAATATTTCCAACGACCCGAAAACCGTTCACCTCGCACCCGTGTCCCATTACTTTTGTCCGAGGTGAATGATTTCAGCTAATAACGGTTTTCGAGGGGTCGTTGTAAAGGTGTCACCGAGCCCTATCTAACTGTGAAGTGTCACATTAAGAGTGCGAGATGAATTGTTCATATTTAACATTTAGATTTAAGATCATAATATAATAATATATTATATTATGTATATAAATATAATAATATTTTATTATATTATGGCAATTGCACAAGATATTTTTATATGAAGAAGCTGCGGCTGTGGTCATGCCGCTCTGTCAAGGGGTGAGAGGTTTTCATCACAGGAAATCCTTATCTCTCCCTTTTTCACACAAAGACAAGAAGAAAATAAAATTTACACATGAAGTCACAATAAAGCTCCAGAAAATACTGTACCATATTCGCTATGCTGTATTCACAAAATGCAGTGGATAGTAAAGGAGGTGGATATAAATACTATAGATAAATACAAATAAATAAAATTACTGTTGAAGTAGTAGTAACATGATGATTTGGAGTTATCTATATCAAGTCCATTACTGCACATAATAAAATATTGTACATTATATTGTAAACGTAATATTGTACACAGCAGGTTATTGCACAGGGAGTCTAACAGGGGGAAGAGTTATAGTCTGATAGATTGGTGAATGACAGGGGGGAGGAGTAATAGAGTCAGGTGGGCTGTGAGTGACAGGGGGAGGAGTTATGGAGTCTGATGGGTTGTTGAGTGACGGGGGAGGAGTTATGGAGTCTGATGAGTTGGTGAGTGACAGGGGGAGGAGTTATGGAGTCTCATGTGTGGGTTTGTGGCAGGAGGTTATAAAGGAGTTATAAAATTTGATGACAGTGGGGAAGAAGGATTTTCTGTGGTGTTCATTTAAGCACTTTATGCTGTTGACTCTATGACTAAAAGAGCTACTGTTTGGCCACAAGACTTGTGGTGTGGATGATCAGCATTCTCTGTCTCCTTCTTCCACATATTTCATTTTGCCTTTATATTTTTTGAAGTACATTTTTGCACCTTTCTACTTTAAACTTATAGAACTGACTTCTGATCTTCAGTTTTTGTTTCAGGGAGACACATTATATAAACTCTGAATCATTCATATAATTATTTTTTAGATTCATTTCTTAGTTTTAGTCTTGCTGTGGCAATATAGACAGTAAAATGCAAAACTTCCCCTTAAGCAAACCATCAAAGATATTAATAACACATTTTTAGCTAACAGTGTAGTCTAAACACTGTTGGACAGTGATTGTGTTCTGTAGTCTAACACATATACATATCTGGCACAAAACATTGGCTTTAAAATGCATAGTCACCGCTGTAATTAAAGGACATATTGGGTGAACACCACATTATTCAAACTGTATCCCTTTAATAAAAATATGACCCTGTATGTCCTTCACCAGCCTGTTTGTCAATGTTTGATTTCAACCAAGTTCTGTGCAATACGCTTTGGGAGGTTATAATATGCAAAGTGATGGAGTGATGGATCTGAGTAGTTGAGATGTTTCTATCCGTTTCACAGTTCTGCTGCTGTAGCCAGACCAGGCACATCACCACTACAGGCAAGTGGAGCAGGTACAGAGGTAACCATACATACTACAGCCATGACACTACTTCCTCTGTAATAACAAATATGATTGTGTGCTTTGGATCACGAGCAGTTCCTTTTTTCCCCACATTTTCCTCTTTCTGGAAACGGTCATCTGTCTCCGAAAATTTCAGAAAATGTTTTTTAGTAACTTGTGACCTTGCCTTCCTGATTATCAGTGGTTTACATCTTGTGTTAACTGTTCTGTGGTCATGTTGGTACGTTCTGCTCTTTTTTTTAGCCCTCCATGAGGTACATGATACATTTTCATTCATTTTCATTAAAAAACTATGTTTTAAACTAAAATTATTTAAAATATGTTTAAATACCAACTACTAATAATTTTAAAAAGTTTCCTAATTACTACCAACTGCTTCTACCTACAGTTCCACTAACCACTCCTCTTACTTCCAACTAAAACACAATTCGAACTACTACTATCAACAACCAGTTAAACAGCATACAAATAATTGTAACTGCTATTAACCTTTAATTACAGAATGAAATTCTAACAAGTAGTAACTATTAGTTATAGAGATCAAAAAAATTTAAATACTTGTGGAAAGGATTGAAAGAGAGAAAATCACAACGTGACTAATACCGGTTTTTATAACGGTAAAGAGCTGCTGGAAAGCTAAATGAGGAAGAGGAGTTTTGATTACAAGCTCTTGGTGAACACGTGACTCAGAAAGTGCGTTAAAGAGCCGAGCAGGGAGACGAGTTCACACACAATGGCAGCTCACACAGCTTAGGCATCCGACTCTCATCTTCACTGCTGCAGGGGGATGCAGATACTCCTACAGCACCATGGTCTGGTTTCTGGAAGGCCTCTGCTCCTTACCAACTTTTCTGGTCATTTGGTCGTCCAGCACGTTTATAGTGAACTATCTGATCGCCCTGTTCCGGCGCGATGTCGATGCCGTCTTCCCCTACATAAGGTAAGAGATTCGATTCTCATCACTCGACTCCTCCAAGCTTTTGTTCTGGGGTAAAAGTGAAAGTAAACGAGAACTAAAGAAAAAACAGTCACTCGGTGCTCTATTAAACGTAACTATTCTGATTATAACCACTGATTAATGCAGCACTGATTGTTTATTATTTGGCGGCGGTTTTTGCAGCACTCCGTTAGTTTCGTTTTAGCCTGAAGAGTCGTTTGGTGCCCAGCAGGGCTTCGAAAACTTCTGAAGAGCCTCAAAGAATCCTTTCTCACAAGAGAGAACAGAATAAACGATGTGGTGCAAACTCGAAAAAGAAAATCTTTGTGATCATGAGTGGAAGGATAGGCTTCAAAAAGAAAGTAATCAAAAGTTAAGAACACTCAAAACGATTTTAATTGCAATATAATGAAGATCGACGTTTTAAGGACAATCGCCCTTTTTCATTCGGGTGTTATAATCTTCTGAAGTGTTTTAAAGGAGCTGTATGGTTTTTCAGTGATACTGGAGCCAGCCCTCCGGAGAGCTGCATTTTTGGCCTGATGTCAACAATCACAGCCTTCGCAGGTGGGACTGACTTTCTTTCCCTGCATTGTTGTTTTAACAGCGCCTTCGGGGAGAGATGGGTGTCAAATATCAGTACTGATACTGCTTATGGGTGCTAATATTTATGGATATTCATATTGATACTCTCCATTTTGGTGTAAAAGTCTCCGGAATGACTTCACAGGCACGAAAGGATGTGAAAAGATTCAAGTTATTAGTGTGATTGCATCAGCTAGAGGAGTTTTTGAAGGCAAGCGTTTTTTTCTGACCGATAAAACCAGTGTTTGTTATATTAACCACGAAATCATAGTTTGCAGAAGTACACCTAGTTTTATAATGACATTTTTGGAGAAAAGTATATATATTTATGAGGGAGGAAAAATGTCTGGTGGAGATGTGCAGAGCCTCACTCCTTACTCCCACAGAACTGATCTAGCATCACCTATTTGAAAATGCCACCTTTGTTAGAATTCATTAATACTGCATAAATACTGACAGCAGCAGTGATCACTCAGAGGAAATTATTAATGTTTTAGCAATGACTAGTCAGGAACAGGTGCCAGTTTAGTACCATCTGAATGATTGACTTGCGTCTTGTTTTTTTTCTGATCAAATAAACAGTAAACAATGAAGAAAAATATATAGAGAACGTGTTTAAGCACATTTTACAATAACTGTCATGGAAAAATAAAAGAGATTACTTTTCCTCTTTTTTCTGTTCATTGTTTGTACATTTTGTGGCAGTGTGTGTAAAATGCACAGGCTGCTGTTTTTGTATGACTTATTGCTGTGTGAGCTGTGCAAAAATTCCTCGATATATGTTGTAGGTGCAGTAGTGTTTGTATATCAGCTTTTTTCTCACAAACAGATTCAGTTTTCTCACACATGCACACACTGCGCTCCTTTCATTACTATTTTAATTGTCACAATTGTAAAAAAAAAAAGTGTTTGGAACTTTAATCAAGTGTGATCAATAAAGTATAAAACAATAGTGACATGCACCTTTTACACAGACACACTCCCACAAATTGCAAAAGCAATAACCAGAAAAAGTGATGCTCTGTGTGTATATATATATATATATACATATATATATATATGCTTGTATCAAAGTTATGGTACATTTTGAATTTTGTACCGAACTTGTGAACTAAAAACTTGCAAACAATGCCATATCTATGTGTTTTTACTTTATAGTTAAGTAGAGTCAATCAGAGATCACATGTAAAAAAAACAGCTAATCATATAATTTGGCCAAGGGCTGTTGAAACCTCCGCATGTGACCGTAGCTTGCTGCTACAGACCACCCTCCATCAGCTGGGTTGACTGTGAAAGGTTGTCTGGTGATTTAAAACGTTTTTAATTGATTAGGTGACCTAGTAATGGAAAATGTTAATTTCAAAAAGAGCTTAAAAATACTTAAAAAATAGTTGATTCACTTAGAAGGATCTTTTGCAAAAAATGTTTTGAGCTGTGGACTGTTGAGGAAGCTGTGGGTTAAATCTGTACACATATTATTCTTTGAGACCTGTGTAAGAGGATGAACTGCCCTGAATTTCATCACATTTATTTTACATCACAGTTTATTTGCTTTGTAAAAACACAGCTTACACAGCTATGCAAAGGCCATGGGATTGAGAAACTGCAACTAGCAACCCAAGGAAACCCCTTTCAGTCACCTGATTCCTCAGGGGTGTTGGTTAATGACACAGAACGACACAGCTGATTGGTTTTTAACCACTAGGTGAAGTTAGCAGGGACTGTCTTAAGTATGGAATTTCTGCTCCAGTGGTGAAGCACTCGCACTTCTCTTTCTGGAGAAAATGAAACATATTCTTCTCTTTGTGGCCCAGCAGTAACAAAACAAACCCTCACAAGTTGAGCTAGGAGACAAAACCACAAATGCTAGCTAAAGAATCGAAACTGCCATTCTGCGTGTCTTTCTGTAATCCACACAGACTGAATTCCCACTAAGGGCATTTTCAGTGCTTCCAGGTTTTGTACACTGACCAGCCACTTTACTGGAAACACACTGACTGTTGTAACATACTGTCATGTATGGTCTGTAGTCTATCATAATGTTAGCAATCATGTTAGTGGTTCATTATTGGTCAGTTTCTAACCCCAGGACTGCTCTTGACTGGATATTTTTGGGCAGCGGACCCCTGGTATCCTGGCAGCAGACCGATACACTCATACCAGACACCACTCCCATGTCAGTGAAACTGCTGGGTTGAGGCTGGTCCATCACCCAAATATTTTCTGCTCAGCAGCGGCCTGACGATAAACCGTGTATGACAACAGTTGGGCTGCAGTGTGGCTTTGTCCACATATATGATCACAGGTCAAGTAGATAGCATAAGCACAAAGCCCCCCCTCACACATTAAAAATGCTCCCCCAGCCCATGTTAACAATTATTAATAATAACTGCAATGGACTATTTATTTGTGAAGAAGTACAGTACAGTACAGCTGTCCTGCAATGCAAAAGTCAATATTATTTTGTGAACCGCAGAATGTTTTTTCATAACATGGTGTATTGACAAACAACTGATGTGTGTGTGTGTGTGTGTATGTGTGTGTGTGTGTGTGTTAACATTTTGTAAAATACTGTATTTTGTGAGTGGCTAAGCTTTTCAGATTGTAATAAGATTGTAGAACCTGAACTATCCATTTAACATTCTCCTTTTTGTCTAGGGCTTGCCACCATGTTTGCCAGGTATAAGTTTGTGCAGAGATTGATTGAGAAAACAGGTGGACCGCGTCCTGCTTTGAACAAGGCTGCTCTCATCTTTGCCGTATTTTCTTGTGTGGGGATGTGTTTTGTTGCTACTTTTCAGGTTTGTCCACTAGTGCTAACACTACTCTCTAAGTTACCCTGTTTCCTGGAAGCTATGTAAAGTGTTAATGATATTAGAGATTACTTCCAATGATTTAAGTTATGCATTAAGATGAACCTTTGGAGAGACTCACTCTTGTCTTGCTGTCTACTACCTGAGCTCTGCCTACACTAAAGGGTCCATATCTAAACCAAATTTTCCTCACTTTTCTGAAGTACAAACCCTGGCAAAAATGAAAGTATCACCACACGCCTTTATAGCAAACAAACAAAGCACAAGTATTTCACAAAAAATACTTATTAATATTGATTCTGGAACTGTTGATCATAGCTCAAATGAAATAACATTTTAATTCATGGCATATTTATTTTCTAAGATCAAGTAGAGGAAAAATATGGAAGCACTCAATGTGGATCTAAAGTAATAAAAGTAATTTGCATGTCTACAATAAATTCTGACACAGGTCAATAAATGCAAAGTATGAAAAACAATTATTCAAATTAAATAACAGTATACAGTCTTTCAGGGATTATATAGTTTTTCAAGAAGGAAATCCAACAGAATGGCAATATCTGAATCTCATCTGGATGACTGGATCAAAGGGATATTTAGGGATGAATTATGAATCTGCATTGACACAACAGCTTTCGCCTGGTACTGCTCTAATGAAACATAACCACTGTCTGGGGAAAAATACTTTTTTGCATGTGTGGTAAGGCAGATGACAATGGTTACCTCAACAGTCAATGCACAGATTAATTTTGGACCATTTTTAATGAAAAAAAAAATGAATTTAGTAATGAAGTCAGTGGCTCAAGCCACAAATTAGTGTTTTAAATTAAAGCTTTTCCTCAGGAAAGACATGCCAACTTGACATTACCATCAAAATGTCTGGCAATCTCTATTTATAGTGTTTTTAATGGACCACTAATCCTGCAAAGCTGATCTGTCAACAGCTGCCTAAGGAAGATAGAACCGGTTTAATGTAGAATATTGTTTTTCATTAGTGAAGTCCATGCCTCAAAAAAATTAGGCCAATCACAGAAGCCCAAAAAGGAGCAACAAAGTACTATTTTTGTTCCTCGACATTCCATGATTCTGTAGCATTTGATTAATATGCCATTAATTAAAATGAGAAAATTGTTTGAGGCATGTTTCACAAATATATTGTGTGTATTTCAATCCACTGTTTTTGCAACCAAGACCCAGCAAATTCACATTTATCAGTCTCGAACAGTAACATAAGTTTAATTCTAAAGGAAAAGAGAGATTTGAAAATGATAATGTAAAAATGAGTAAAGGCGGTTTTAGAAGAAAATTGGAAGACATGGGCCCTTTAAACCAAATATTTATTGATAAATGCTCTCCTGCCTGCGACAAACATGCCTGTATGTGCTGTTTTAGGAAACAGAGATGATGATTGTCCATGACATGGGTGCTTTACTTTTCTTCGTCTGTGGAGTGGTTTACACCATCCTCCAGACCATAATCTCATTCAAGGCCCATCCTTTCGGGGCTTCGAAAAGCGTGTGCTATGTACGTGCCATCTTTGCCTTGGTGGCATTAGTGGCAGCATTTCCAAGTATCCTTTATCTTTTCAGTGTTTCAGGACTTAATGGCAAACAAATGTTTTGATAATAATAGAATTGGCATTAGTTTAATTGTTAGCTTCGTAAGGATACATGTCCTGTGGCCAATTTACTTTAACATTCCTCAAGCTATTATTTGTGCTGCCCTTGTAAAGTCAACCAAACTGCACTGGAATAAAGACGACAAGGTATAGTACACTCACCGCACCACATCACACTCACTACACAACAGATTATCCTGTATATATTTTGCCTTTTTGGTCTTATAGAAATGAAAGAGTGAGGAAACAAAAAAAATGTTTTGACACTTTCTGTGTCTTTGGTCTCCAGGACTATGCACTTCATTTGACAAGTACAGTGAGCGAGTGGATAGTGGCCTTCAGCTTTGTCTTCTTCTTCTTCACTTATATACAGGAGTTTAAGGTTAGTCCTGCCAAAGTAGTAACAGAAAGAATTCGAAAAGAACACATGCGCAGTCTAATGTGTTCTCGAGGCTAAGTAAAGCAAGGAGGATTAGGAAAGAAAACGATTTTGTTTCCTAACCCCTACTTTACTTAGCCCTGTAGTCACATTACAATGTGTCTGTGATCATGTTGTTAATAGCATGTGACTGAATCTTCTTCTTTTTGACCCTTACAGCAGTTCACCCTGAAAGTGAAGGTCGACTTGCGGGAGTTTACATGATTGCACCATTACACTATGACCAGGAGACTGCATTCAAAAACTGTTTTTTTTTTTTATATAAACAAATATATATATTTGAAGAATTTGTAATCGTTTTTTTACACATGTATTTCTAAACCAAATGTATTGTACAATCATTTGCAGTTTATATTCATATATTTTTTTAATTATCTGCATTTAAAATTTAGCACAGTGCCAATAAGGATCTACGTTATTGCTAACAGTTATTGCACTTTAGACTATCTCGTCCAACTGATATCAGTGATCCAGCAATAAAAAGTCATGTGATTATAAACTGGGCACGACTCATGTATTGTGAAATGAAAGCACATGATGTCATTACTGGTAAAGGACAACCACTTACCAAAACTCTCAGAGCCTGGACTAGGATGATTTTAGGGTACAATATGACCACCATAACCCAAAAACCAATGATAACTACTGCAAGAATACAGCAGACATCCATCAGAGTGATTATATTGATCAGTGTTCTCAAATCAAAACCTGTCAGACACACTACAGATGCAGCAGATTGAAACAACACTCAGGATTTTGGAAGCAAAGGTAAACCACTTGTGATGGGTTTGGGTCTAGAAGCATTTCACAATTGCCACACGTTCTGCATGTGACCCTGATCCGTTATCTAAACATAAAAACATTTATCTACAACACCATCTACATGAGACGAAGCCATTTACAACAGTAAGTACAAGGTTTACATGAATAAGAACAGCATTTGAAACATTTTAGGCAGTTAGTCCAGTTCTCATCCCAAAGGGGGCTTCTTCAACAAACGTTTTGTACAAACTCCTTCCTCTGCAGGTCTGCCTCAGCCACACGTAAGGCACATATAAGCCACTCATATGGTATCAGTGGCACATACGAAGTCCAACTGGCAGTACCAAGTCTGTCCACAGCGTAGGCGTGTACTATAAAGACATTTACCCTGTGTGGAGCTAAACAGGGCTATTGACAATATGAAGTTCATGATGAGCTGCAGAATCAATCAGTCGCTGAAAGACGATTCGCTGCCCGAACTGTCATCATCTTGCTCTTCTGCCACCTTCTTTCCACTATCTGGCACAGGAGCATCTGGTGAACTGATGGAGTACAAAAAAATACAGTCAAACTATCATTACTTTGTATATGCAAATCATTCAAATAATAATAAATGAATACCTGTTCATTTGTACATACTGTATGTATAAAAAAGCCGAAGTTTGTGCTGAAAATACTCACTCTATAAGATTGGGGTCCAAACCCTCAAGGATCATTTTGTTTTTTATTGCCATCACTGGAACACCCTTAAGATGAAAAGAGACTAGTATTAGCTGCTGGTGGGGGAGGTTCGAACCACTGTGTGGTTTCCTGTATGTTTACACTGCATTTTTCTTCTTCTGGCAGCACATCTCTGTAATACTCAGCATCACTATCAGCTGTGACCACTGACTTATCTTGTTCTGGCACCCACATTTTTAGAAGGAAATCTATTAACAGGCAAGCATGGGACTGCTTGCAAAAAGCTTCCTTTTGTTAATGTCATGCTAATCTGCAAAATCATACAGTAAAACAGGTACATCACTAGAAATGTTGGGCCAAACAATAGAACATAACATCAGGCCCCCTGTCAGGGCTAGGCCTTTGTAACTGTCCAATCTTAACCTCTCCCATCACACCCCTGGTTCAGTATCTGCTAAAATATCACTGAAGGCCCACCAATCACAGTTTCATATTGATCAGATTGGTCAGCACAGAAGAAATCCTAACAATATAGAGCAGCGTTACTCAAACTTATTTGTCCTGGGGACCAGTCAAGTCAGGCTTTGGGGCTGCAGGGCCCTGCACATAGGGGGCGGGGCGGAGCATGCAGTGACAGCATGGCTGAGATCAGACCTGATCTGACTGAATTTTGATTGGTGCAGAAGCGAGGCTCCGCGGCCCATAGTTTGAGAAACGCTGATATAGAGCAAATTGAGTGCTGTGTGTGTGTGTGTGTGCGTGTTTCTCCCACTGAAAACAATAGGGGAAAACATTTTCTAAAAATGCATAAAAAGTGAACTCACCTCATATGACATCAGTAAGTCAATTCAGGGTTTTAAGTAATTATGCAAAAATATTGCAGAATGAACAGCCGATGTATGCGGGTTATATATGTGTGCATATGAGAAATTTTACAACTGGTTCAACCAAACAGATCTTTAAAAATCTGTCTGTTTTATTAATCAGTAACTATTACTGGAAGAACATTAACGTACCACTTGCACCATTTTAAGATATCTGGCATATCGTGGGTCCTTGGCTACAGTCATCACATTGTCTGCCACCACCTCTCCTTTGTGCTCCTGAGGGCCCTCCTGTGCTTGTGTAGGAACCTGCAAACAGCAAATCAACTGTCAATATGTAAAATATAATTTGTTAGAAAGTCTGATCTGATAACAGCAGGTAATTAAGCTGGCATGCAGAAATGATAGGTATAATTAAAAAAATAGAGGTCACCAACCAAGTCCAGACAGTCAATAAGTTGCTAGTTAAGCAGACTTTATGTTTACAGTCTCCTTCATGTGATGTTGTAAGGCACATACATCAGTGAAGACTGCAAGTCATTTTACAATATCAAAACATCTGGACTCTGTCATAACACTAGTCTCTAGCACCAGTCTCTAACTAATAATATATATATATATTAGGGGTGTGACGAGACGCTTTTCCCATGAGACGAGACGAGACACGAGACTGGGTTCACGAGAACGAGACGACTTTTTTTAAAGAAATCCTCAATGTTTAAATATGTAGCAAAAATAGCCTTTTATTTAACTGAAAAACACAAAATGCAA
>JBBPDE010213778.1:0-14273 GCA_037974605.1 Nannopetersius ansorgii
ACACACACACACACACACACACACACACACACACACACACACACACACACACACACATACACACACACACACACACTCTATTACCAGAGTATAGTTTGCCAATTTGCATTTGACAACATCCACTGGTTGAATGCCTGAAGCCGTATAAAACGGAAGCAGTTTCTCTGAACAGATCGTCATTCCTATTGATATAAAAGCGCACGTGGGAGGGAATTGATTTTCTCGCTTTAGCTGTGTGAACTTGATTTGCCTGCTGTGGTGAACAAAGTTGGTGGTGAAGGAGGAAGCTCCTGAATTGTCTTGGTCAAACCGGTTTGATACATTTTGGCAATTGGTGACAAGATTTGACTTCATGTTCAAAGTCTTCTGGTGTTCAATAGTAGGTGGTAAAGTAGTTATAAAAAGAATATAGAAAGAAATGTGGTAATGTTTATTTTATTTAATACATCTGTGTCTTTTATTGCACTTAGTAAACCTACAACTTTTTCAGTGCATATAAATAAAATACAAAAGGTGTCTGAACTGTTGATTGTATTGTTAAACATTTTAACAATACTAAGATTCTTTAATCTTGTGTTTAAGCAGTTATTTAATGTTTATCTTTAACGCAGAATATTGGGGTCCAGTGTCCTCAACAGCCAAAAATGTTTGTTTATCCAAGTCATCCAGTGAATTCCATTAATTGTAGTTAGTTCCTTTGATTTTTGGCCAATTTGTGGGTGTATTTTGCAGATCCAGCAGGACTTTGTTTTTCCTACTGGGAACGAAAGTAATGGAGAAAGAAGTCGTTGGTCATACAGTAGTTACAGATCACGTGTCTAACGCACTTTTTAATCTTTTTTCAACCAAAACCAGAGGTGCAGCTTTTGAACAATTTTAAAATTAATTATTTGGTTGTTTTCATCCCTAATAATATCCACCAGCATCTCTGTGGGATTTGTAACGTCCGCACTAAGTTAGCAGTAAAATAAGTGAAAGTAGCGGAAAATAAACAAGCATTAAAAAGGGTACAATTGAACAATACATGAGTCCGGAGACCTTCACAGGGAGTCCAGGCGTAGACTATAATTCAGTAAAGTTAACAAACCGGAGCAGTCGCTTGATGTGAGTTCTTGGTGACCACACACCCGTCCTCCGGATCAATTGGGCTTTATACTTGCACACAGACAACCAATCACACAACGCGGACACTTAAACCCAAGAAAGGTGGACCTGTTGTCAGGAACATAGCAACCCTGCTAACAAGCTAACGAGTCTCAGAACTCGGGGTTGACTAGGCACCAGACGACCAAACACACGACAATGTATGATGTCATCAAGACGTGCCCAGAACTGAGCACATTCAATACTCTGGAGACAAGCTAAAGATCAGTGAGTGCAGCCAGATTTACTACAACCTGTTGTTTAACTGATAAGAACTGAAAGTTCTGATGGAGGAGGCGAGTGTGCAATGCCAATTGCAGGGTTTCTTTAAAATTTCTTTAATATTTGAGTGGATTTTTTTTTTTCCAAAATTTGCTTTACTTCTGTGGGACATTTTTGAATCTACAGCTTTTTTCTATATACATCTGAAAGCTAAGTGTCCTTCTTAAACATCATACACAATGTATTTGAAAGCTGTGACATTGCACAAGACAAGCATATTAGAATCATTCTATATTTTTAAAATTTTGTTAAAACCTACAGTAGTGAAATGAAAGGAGGAGCTTCCTTTTAAAGTTGAGTAATTCATGAATGAAAACGTTATTTTTCTGTTCAGTTGACATTAGGAAGTCACTCTAGGTTGTTCATTTGCATAGACCCCCCCCCCTCGCCCAACACCAGTTTTATGGGCCACACAGGAAGATGCATAGTTATGAGGTCAGGGGCACAAAACCCTGCAGCTCAGTGGTGAGCTCTTCTCACCGACGGTTCTGCACATGCATGGATAAATCAGCAGTGGCTGCTTCTGCATGTACAAGGTCAATTACAATTAATCTTCATTACTGATATTCTTACAGTAGGAATGCTGTGCATGAGGTTAAAAATGAACATGTACAATTTGATGATGCATGAATTCTAGAAACTGAGATTTTTCTTTCTGTGCAAAAAGCTGCAGTAAATAACTCCAGCAGGACATTCAGCACTTCCACTGGATAAGAGAAGATTGTTAGTCCCACAGGTGGGAAATTTGCTCTCGGGTTTAATTTTTTTAGCACAGATATTCAGTTAAGATTCTACAATTTTCACTAATTTATCAAATTATATCTAAGCTTTGATTTGTAATTGATGTTGGACATGAATTGACTAAACACATGAACATAAACAGATGTATGACGAGTTCATTTTTCAGTAATAATGTAAAACATGATCTTGATGCAATTTCTCTAAAACGTTTAAAAATTGGTTGTTGGGACATCTTGCATTACAATTACAATCCCTAAACCTTAGATTTATATTACTAGTATTTATACTTTTTATTACGATTTTGGCCTTTTTTAACTAGAGAACAGTGGCGTCCTCAGGAGGAACTCTCATGGGGAAAATATGTTACATCACCATAAAAACTGTTTTTCCAGCCTCGTCTCTCCACTCGTCTTTTACGCACCGTTTCTCGCTTCCTCTTATCACGCTTGCAGCGCGTGATTGAGACGAGACGTCAGCAGAGGCCCGTCACACTGCCTGAGTGAGGAAACGTGTGTACGGACCCATACTTGAGTGTGTGTGTGCGTGCGTGCGTGTGTGTTTAGATAAGGTGAAATGTCAACAGCTTTTTGTCACACGTGTATCGAGGGTGTCTGGTCTGGAGAGATGTCAACAGTGTTTTGTGTGTTTGTGTGTGTGTGTGTATGTGTGTGTGCACGTGTTTGATCTAAGAGAAATGTCAACAGTGACCACGGTAGACCAGTGGACACACCAGATGAACTTCAGTTTGTTCAGATTACATTTTGAGTGAAGAAAGATCATTCAGATCAGAGGTGATTATCCTAAACAGAGGTCATCTGATCATCTAAAGGTCTTTTGCAGACCTCATGCAGACCTCTGTGTGACACTGGCAGCATGAATGTGTTGGTAATTCATACTGGTTGTACAGCTTTTATGCTGTAAGGCAGGTCTATTCAAGTTCAATAGTAAGGGGCTGAATATGAAAATCACTGAGGGTTCAGGGGCCACACAAACTATGTGTCAACTAATGGCTAAAAATGACTCTTGATGGTAATAGATATTATATCAATATTATTTACCTTTAATACTTTCACATAAGGAGCTTTTTAACCAAGTCCATATTTTGCTACTGTCATGTCGGCACTGTGGGGAAGAAGGGGAGGACGCAGTATTCAACAGGCCAGAGAGTCTTTAATGTCCCAAGCGTTCAGAATAAGGCTTCTTGCCAAAAACAGGAACAGTACAAGTCAAAAGCAAACTGATCTCAGACTTGCTGTGGTTCTACACCAAACAAAAACAAAAAGCAGGACTCGTGCGCCGGGCTCTGGCCAGGAATCAAAGTAAAGTACCAGCATGCAAACAGGGGGGGGAAGACTTCCCAGGGCGAGACAGAAAGAACTCAGGACGGCTGGGCACGAGTCTGCAAAAACAAGAGAACAGAGAAACATTAGGTTCAGGAACAACTGAAGCTCACACAAACGCCAACGGTGAACAAAGACAGACACACAAGACTCGGGCCGGCTGGGCTTAAAAAGGGGATCGGAGAGGCTGCAGGTGAGACAACAATTAGACGCAGGTGTGACCAATAAGGAGGGGCTGTAACACAAACGGAATGGGAAGAGACTAAGGGAACAAGGGAACAAGGCTACATGGGAGAAACACGGGGGAATAGGAACACAAGCAGGTGGGCACGGAGACAGAACAGGGAACAGGGAGAAAGGAAACTAATATTCAGGGGAGACAGGGCGGTGATTACTAGGGGAAGGTGAGGTGGCTGTGACAGCTACATTCAACAAAATTGAAGTAGCTAGCATAGACTTATCTTTGTATTTTTAGTTTATGGACTTTGTCAGTGCCGCTTTAACCATCAAAAATAGCTGTTTTAACACCGTCCGGTTCTAAACGAGAACCATTAAAGTCATTAGAGTAGATACATCACTGAGCTAAAACTACAGAGGTTGTCTCCTCGCTGTGTGTGTGTGTGTGACTGGATTCTCTTCATCTTCTGTCACTGCCAGCTGTCATGGCTGCCTGGGTGAAAAGACACACACACACAGGGAGGAATTTAGGAATATAACTGAAAGTCTTTATTTAACAAACTCAAATCAGCCACACGCTGTACGGGATTGTCCCAACACTTGCAGCCTCTGCTCAGTGGAGGAACTCCCTCCTGTTGCTACAGCCTAAGTCAGTAGTCCCGTCTCTTTACTCTCAGCGTCTCCGTGGCTCTGCTCGTCTCTCCACTACCCGCCATTTCACTTGGGGTGTCTCGTGCTGGTCTGTAGGAAGCACAAAGAGTAGGAAGGAAACATTGTGCCATACAGCTTCTGGCTATTCGTTACGAACCCTTCCCTCCAGAGCAACACGAGGGTGATATGGTGTCTTCACTGTCAGTCTTTAGGGTTCCTCGCTCTCAAGCTTCCTCCAGGTATGTGAGTGATCCCGCACAGAATCCGGGAATCAACCGGCCTTTATACTACTCCACATTCACTCTCAACCAATCACACAACGCCATATTCACACGACATATTAGTGAGGAAACTCATTCAGCTGGACACGTCACAGGAACCAGGCAACCCAGCCTTCCTCTCATTAAGCTTAACCTAAGAATACCCCGAATACTCAGGTGACTGGCTCCATTGTGTGTGCGACTGAGATGGCCCAGCTGTCACACCAGTCTTTTACACTCTGCTCTGCTTTGACACACCCATTTTCTGACAAATCCCACCTCTTTTGGCTGCGATTGGCTAATAATGTGGCAACTTCTGTGCTTTGATTGGCTAATTTTATAGAACACAGCAGATAACCAATCTGGGGAAAGTAGCAGGGGACTACCAGCCAATCATGATCCAAAACCCACTAATATTACACTAATCACACACTGATTTACAAGCAGTCTTGCGGCCATAAAAAAATTCAAGAGGATCTGGTCCATGGGCTGCTAGTTGAATAGGCCTGGTGTAAGGGGTCTACACCAGGGCTCATCTACCTTTCTGAAATTGAGCTCCTTTAACTGGGAAAAAAAGTATTTAACTGGGAAATACTAAATGTATTTCATTTTCATTAACCCTTACAGTCATGTGTGAACACAGCACAATGTGAAATACTTACTCTGCATTTAACCCATTCACTGAGTGAAGAACAGCAGAGTTTACCTAAACTTATCCAAACTTCAGTATAATAAACATGTTTTAAACGCTTTATTGTTTAGATATTACCACTTTCACTTTCAAACAAGATCAGATTAAATGTTAGACGCTGCTCACTGATGAGTTGTGATATTTTTAGAACGGGTCCTTGGGCTACTCATGTGGTCCGTGGGGGCATCATGTTGGTGACCTCTGGTCTACAGGCATCTTTTTCCCAATCCATAAATAGTCGGTTACTTAATTAAAATACAGTATGTAGCCTAAAGTAAGCGCACACCATCGCTCCTGTATGAGCTTGAAGCAAGGCTCTGATTTTTAACGAGAGAGTCTGGCCAAAGATGTTCATTTGCGTTGATGTCAGGACTTTACTGTGGGGTCAGAACAGTAGGAATCATTATCCCAGCACCTGCCAAACTTCCATAATTCCAAATCTATCCATAGATCAGTGCGTCTTGCTTTATGCAACACATAGCCATGGAAACCCTCTTCAGGAAGCTTTCAGAGCTCCGTTGTTATGGCTGTGCCACTTGCAGAGACCGTTTGAGCAGATTTTGACACTCTGTGGCCCCGTGTGTGTGTGTGTGTGTGTGTGTGTGCCTGGTCTCGCCTTCACTTTTACAACAAAAGCTCTCGAAGCTGAAGATCTAGCAGGGCTGTCATTTCATGAATGAACTTGAAACAAACACGCCGTCTTATTACAGTGCCGCTTTAAAGACGCTGAGCTCCTCTGTGTGATCCATTCTTCAGCTGGAAACCCAAAGATTCAGTAATTAGGAGGAATATCGACAAACCGTTGGCAATGTAGTGTAGAATTTCCTTTACAGCTTTCTGACCTGTGAATTGTTTTAACTCTGTATATGAAGCACGAAACGACTATTTTTTGAATATCATGAATATTCAGTTTTTGTTTTAACCCCCGTGGTGCTGCTCGGCCGTGCTGCTTGTGCGGCTGGTGTGATCTATCTGACCACATCAGCCATGTCATGCTCTGCTAGTCTGTGTGGCCTGAGATCAGAGGATGTGCTGTTTGGGCTGAGTGCTGCTTTAGTTACAGGCTCATCCACCCATATATCCCTCTAAACAACTTCCATCCATCCATTCACCCATACGCCTCCCTCCATCTGGTCGTAAATTTGCAAACACACAAGCACTTAGCACAGCTGACTTCCACCAAGCTTACAGCGAAGCCACACTGTCGCTTATTGAGGTGCTGAACTGCTGATCTTGCACTTCAAGCGACAAAACTAATGAGCAGGAGTCGGGCAGGAAATAGGAAGAAGAATCCAAACTATGACCATAAACTCTCTTTTATACACACTATCTGTTTCCTGTAAAAGTGAACATTTGTATGTCCAACACACAGTTAGGGGAAATAAACTGGAACAACAGTCAATTTTGTTATTACAGGACAAAAATTCTTATTAAGCGCCATCTAGCCTGACTGTATGTGAATATATTGCATTAGAGAATGATAATTGCTTCATATTTCATTATTCATTCAGCTGCATTATAAAACCAAACAGAGCTGAGACATCCCAAACAAAAGCTTTTCTCAAACTCTCAGACATTAAAGAGACACACCTTAAAGAGACACAAACCCTTAAAGACACACAAACTACTACCCAAACACACCTCAGCTGGCGTGTACGTTTCTCTCTCGTGTGTTAAAAATGACTAAAGCTATTTCTGGTCAAATGTGGTCCACTTTCATAATGAATAGGAAAGTCAAGAGGTTGTTTACAAAAAAACATGGAAAATTTTCTCAGCAGTATCTCAGAAGAATTTTTTTACCTTTTTAAAACTGTTGTGTATAAGCCGGTGTTGGTCCTCTCTGTGCTCTGCATGTTGAGGAACGGAGTGAAGTTTAATTCGCTGGTGGTCTACATCTACTAGTAAGTCAGTAGACCACGCAGACACCATTAGAGGGACAGAGGCTCAAAAAAAGGCGGGGAAGCCGGAGGTGTGGTGATGGTGTCGACTAGAGAGCGCTAGACTTCCCAGAATATCTCTATGGCCCAAAGGACAGGGGCCTGAGTGCCTAAACAGACTTATCAGACATCTGCATCCCATAATTGTCATAAAGGGATTCTAATCCTGGCACAGGCCAGATTACACACACAGCTACATTTCAAATGAAGTTCTTTTTCTCATGTGAATGTTAGTCTGACAGACTCCATGTTTACTGCATGTCACATATTTGCGTGTTATGAAGAGCAGAATGAGGCGAGCTGGTTGGTCTTTGTCATTGTTTATTAGATCTTGGATGGCCCTGTTGTGATATTCCTCCTCTGCTCAGACCTGTGATGCATCAGACTTGGCATCTTCTATGTGTGTTATGCATAAAAGATAACAGTGTGTGTGTTTGTGTGTGTAACAGTCCACCATGAATTATTACCAGTAAAAAAACAAGAACTGATTGAATTGTTAATAGTGATAGATTTAAAACGACCAGAGAGAAAACAGGTCACAGGTCACAGAGTCAAACCCCCCCCCGCTTTTCAGGTTGAGTTCAAAGAGCACCTACGTATAGTGAAAAAACGTGTGTTTTGGTAAAAAAAAAAAAAAGCCTAAAAAAAAAACAATGCCTGTTTTTATAATGTAAACCCTAAATCTGCCCCCAAATCAGCTCCCAGAACACTTTCATTTCAATTTAACTTTAATGCATTAACCTTAAAAAAAAATGTAAAGGTAAACCCGTATGTGCCTCTTTTAATTTAAATTCCCTGCTGAGATATGGAACTCGGAAGGTCGTGGGACAATTGGGACACTGAGAGTTTGAAATCCTGGGAGGTGTGAATGCTTGTCTTCTGTGTTTCGTTTGTGTTTCTGCAGGTTTTGAGGTGAGGAAGCGGGTCAATATTGTTTCCACTAGCAATGAGTGCATTCAGCCCCTACAGGGCAACGACTGCATCATTTTTTTCGAGTGCTGTAAATGTGGCATCAGTGTAATATTTAACCCAATGCTGAATGTTCATGTGTGGGAATCTTAATGTAGGTGTTCATGTAATCCAGCAACCGTAAAATTATTTTGACCTGTTTTTGATGTTTTTGATGTTTTTAAAGTGCCCATATGGACATAAAGTGCCCCGCGCTGTGAAACTGTTGGATGCTGTAATGATAATAATAGAAGCGTGATTGTGCCCGTTGAGGAGATAAACAGCAAGATGGATTTATTCCTCCTGCTTGAATGCTGCAAATGCTAAGTCAGCTGTGTTTCCATGAAATCTTTGAGCAAGACACAAAAGATTTGATGGAAAAAAGTATTGGGATGTCTGACCATTACACCAACATGGACTTTAATGATACTGTATTCAAATTCCATAGAGTTTAATCTGGAGTTTAATCAGGAGTTTAATCTGGAGTTGGTCCCCACAGCTTCTCTTCTTGAAGACTTTGCACAAGATCTCTGCAGTATTAGAAACATCCCCATCCAGCCACTCAAATTACACCACCCTTCACCGACTGGGCACACAGGATGTAATTTGATCCATTCTGCCATTCTGTCTTAATAATGTGTTTACTGGGTTCATATCACAGTATCAATAAAAGTGTGAATAATCATTAGGAGCTTTAAGTCACAGTCTGGATTTTACCGCCCCAGGCTGCGGCCTGTAAGTTCCTCCACGGACGTTTGTGGGTATTATGTCTGCCTGTAGCTATGAATGCATTCGGGGAGTCTGAATGTGTGTCTTCTTCATTATTGGTCTCTGCACTATCCCTGAAACACCAGGTCTTCCCCAGGGTGACCCGTCACAGCTCCACGTGTTACACGTTCTGATGAATGTAGGTATTAATGTAATCCAGGTTTTTGACCAAGATATTTTGAAAGTCCCCATACAGGTCAACGACTGCAGAATCATTTTTCGAGTGCCGTAAATGTGGCATTAGTGTGGTATTTCACATCGACTGTACAGTTATTAGGTAACGTCAGTGTACGCATGTGCATGCATATATGATATAGTTAATCACAGACATCCCTTCAACTCATATAACGTAAAAACACTGAATCAGTTTGATTGCGTTAATACCACTAATTACAGAGAGTCAGTCTGGCCAGCGTCATATGGTCATTAGCGTAGCATATCCGCTTTTCTCAAAAAGAGCTTTGACAGTTAGCCTTTGAAATTGTATGAAGTAGATGATACTCGTCGGTTAAATTACAGAGTTACATAATGGAGTGGATGTAACACGGCTGATGGTGATCAGGAGAGTGTGCATGCTGTCACATCTCGCCCTGTTTATTTCTCAGTCACAGGCTCCTGGTATTGAGTACAGTGCAGCACTGGGTTTGGGTGTACAGTGCCGTAAACTCCTGGGTATTTCAGAGTAAAGTCACACATTCACACATTATAATCATCATTGTTCGTTTACCACGGTCAGTGGACACGGGGGTGTGGTGAAACTACACATGGCACATTGGGGACTGTTTTAACACTGAAGGTGTTATTTTAACACCGTCGCTTTTGTGCTGGAATGAATCAGGCATTTCTCACACGGCCCCATGTGCCTGATTTCTCTTTGTGATGTGATGATGTGAAGCCATTAAATTTATTTTTTCCAAAGTATTTTTGCAAGCTTTCTTTAATACGTTTAGGAGATAGACAGTAAGATGGATTCACTCCTCCTGCTTGAATGCTGCAAATGCTAAGTCAGCTGTGCTTTCAGCAAATCTTTGAGCAAAACACAAAAAGTATTGTTATGCCTGAACATTACACCAACAGGGAATTCAATGACACTGGATTCAGATCCATAGACTTTAATCTGGAGTTTAATCTGGAGTCAGTCCCCCTCTCCAGCTCTAACAGCTTCCATTCTTCTTGGAAGACTTTCCAAGACTTTTCTGGAGTTTCTGTGGGAATTTGTTTCCATTCATTCTGTTGACTACATCTTGTCCTGAAAGACAAAAGCTTGATAAACTAAAGTTTATGTTCAGTCCTGCAGATCAGTTAAGAAATCACAGATATCTAAGAGGAGCATAAACCAAAAGTTCCAAATTCAGGTTTCAGTTCTAATACTCAGAGAGAGAGAGAGAGAGAGAGAGAGAGACCGAGAGAGAGAGAGAGACCGAGAGTGAGACCAAGAGAGAGGGCTACCTCCAGGCCAGCACCAGGAAGAAAAGACCCAGAAAAGGTACCCAGAAGCTTGAGAGTCCAAAGAGCTATGCTGCAGCTGTAGCTCAACCTCTCCCTTGGAGAGAGAGAGGGAATGAGAGAGAGACAGAGAGAGAGAGAGGTGTTGATTGTACAGTGGGTGTTAGAGCTGTCCTTGGTGCTGAAATGCGTTTTCCTCGTAGGTCAGAGTCTTTCTGGCCACACTGATCTACAGTACAAGTTGCAGGAATTCCTCCAGGTTCCTCCACAGTCATGCAACCCCTGTTCCTCACACAGACATGCACAAACACACACACAGACCAATAAAAACACAAGATTTTATTTCTTTAAAACACCAGGATATGTATAAAGCACCTGTAACTCATGTGTAAGTGCTGTACAGCTAGTCAGTTTATATACATCTCCAACCAGTTAAATCCACTGTATTTCAATTAAAATTTTTAAATATGGGCTGATTCCCGATGATTGCTCAAAGGCTGAGATGGCACAGATCTGAAATCAGGCATTGATACTAGGCGGATATTATCAGAGGCTCCTGGATCGTTTAGCTGCATTTGGATATTTAAACAGTTGAGGGTGGGGGGTAGGTGCTGTTCTTTCTCAGGAGTAGTCAGAAACTCAAGAAACTGTACTGGTTTGTTACTGGTGGGGGAAATATCGCATATTCCTTGTGGAAGACGTTTTGATCTACCCTTGATGTTGTAAACGACTTTATCACGAACATCATGTACAAAATGCAAATGTCTTAAGCTCCCAGTGTTCCTCTCTCACTCTCTCCGAACGCTCTTACAGACAAAAAGGGCTGCGTTCCAAACTGCACACGACCTCAATAAATAGTAAGGATGCACCGAATATTATCCCACTGGATACGCGACCGAAATGCTGATGCCGCAATAAACAACCACAGACTGCATGCGCCAGATTAAATTACAGTCAACATGTCTGCCTTGTGGGCGCATTTCGATATCTCCACTGACTGGTACCAGCATTAGGACAAACCTGTAAACTCCAGATTAAACTCCAGATTAAAGTCTATGGATAAAGTCCCTGGTGTAATGGTCAGGTGACCTACTTTTGTCCACACAGAGTAGCTCCACTCTTTCAGAGTATGGCCAAGTGGAATCCTGTTAAAGAGGCCTGTTCAACTCTTTGATTACTTTGATTACTCCGAAGGTTGATTACCGTAGAGCTGAAGGTCAGATCAGGTGTGCTGCTCTGCTCTGCTTCGAATGTGATTGAGTGTGTAGTCAGTTCTTGTATAAAGCGCAGGAGAGGAATAAAGGCTGCGCTTCGATTGCCGACGAGGCGCACGTGCAGGCTCTGTTTGAGATGAGGGGTAAGTGCAGGGTCCTGCTCACCATTCGGGTTCCTGGTAATCAGTTTAGGCCAAACCCAGCACAGATACCGGCTCCTAATAATCCCACAGTCTGGACCACATCAAAGAGAGTCACACACACACACACACACACACACACACACACACACACACGCATACAACAAGCAGACAGTGAATAATTTTTTCTGTATTTATTTCTGAAGCTGAAAAGGGCTTTAAACCAGTACCTGCTGTGGTAAATCAGGTGAACTGTAACAGGCCCTTCACCAGACACTGCTCAGCTGCTGGTTCCTTCCTCCTCCCAGGACACGCTTTGGGATTGACGCCTGTAGAGAAGGAGATAAATCTACATGAACAAAATCTCACAGATAAAAGCAAACGAGCAGCGGGTGCAGTGTGACTGTGCAGAGCTTTTAACTGCCAGTTTTTAAATTGATAATCCTTTGAATCAAAGAGGAATTCCTCTGATGTAGTCACAGATGAAACAGATGAAATACAAAGGCATTCAAAGTGAAGTTTGACATGCAGCATAATGTGAAGTTTCTATGGAACGGAACATTTTACACCAAACTCCATTTAATAATCATTAATGCAGTTATGCTCCACCAGAGTCTTAGCTGCTGGTGTCTGGCGAGTCGAGAGCTCTGTTGTTGGAGTAGTACCTCGTCACTCCAGTGGGGGCGTAGTACTCGCTTAAGTACAAAGTCTGTTTCGAAGCAGTTGGCTGATAATAAAATGACATTTTGTTTGAATAACAGTGTCTTCGCCGTTTCTCTCTCACATTCGCCACAACATCACCTACAGCCTCAGGTTTGAGCTGCGTCCTGCAGTCATGGATCACAAAAGCTCTCTGAACACACTGTGTCTAATACATGGATATTTCTGCTTATATGTTACTTCTTCAGACTACAATACTGTTTTGATTGATCTGCTACCCGCCCATATGTAATGAATTACCCGCCTGAAAATTAAAATCCGTTTCAGAAACTGTCTGCGGGTACCGACCCGGTGCAGGACTCCACCTCAAGTTCAGAGAAGTCAGTCCGTTTGACCCAGCGAGCCGCAGCTCCGAGCATGTGAAGGCTACCAGAGCTGTCCACAGCAATTAGCCTCAGCACAGCCAGTGACACCAGCCATCCCAGACCCCCCTGCCTCGCTCAGCCCACATCCATTAGGCCGCTCATGCGTGCCGATCGATCAGAGTCCCCATGCTGGAAAACGTCAGGCCTGCTCCCTGTGGAAGATCTGGGTCTGGTGTCAGGGCCACGTCAGCACAACAGGACAGAACACAACGGAAGACAGAATCTCAGACCTGTGAGCCCACGGCAGCATAAAGCAAAGTTAGGATGTGATTGATTAAGTTACACTTTTCTATTAGTGATCAAAGCCAGAGCCCTGTGAGCTCCAAATGTGGCTCAGTTTGACCTGCTGTCCTTTAAAGCACAGAGGATCAAGACTCCTCCCTGTTCTGACACACAGTGGTGGAATGAACTTCCACTGGCTGTTGTCTTTATTAAAGTCTCTCCTCTTTCATGAACATTTCAGCACAGTTGTGGGTCATCAGTATGAACAGCAGAGCTCTGGGCCCACAGCTCTGGAGGCCTCTGGGTTCAGTGTGGTGGTGCTGGAGATGTTGCTTCTGATCCTGACTGACTGCAGTCTCTCAGTCAGGAAGTCCATGCCTGCAGTTACAGAGGGAGGAGTTCAGACAGAGAATGATGGAGCTGAATGCTGAAGTCTATGTACAGCAGTCTCACACGTGTGAGGGCCAGGTGAAGGGTGGTGGTGATGGCTTTATCACTAGAGCGGCCGGGACAGTAAATCAATAATAGTGGAGACACGCTTACACCTTCACATACAAATCCACTTTACTATTGTGTTTGTTGTTCCAAGACACCCATCGTCCACTTTGCACTTTACAAGCACTTTTTCTTCCAATCACTGACCACTTCATGCGGCTCGCCTACTTTTTAGGTCATTTTATAGATACTGTATCTATATAGATCCTGAGAGTGGCAGTTTCTATAGTCAGTGATTAAAGTAATAAAATTAAATACTGTGTAAAGTGGCTTCTTATATTAATATGAAGCAGGGGGCTGCCACCAGTGAGGGGCACCAGGGAACTGTGTGTGTAGGAGCAGTGTGTGTGGGGGGGCAGTGTGGGGGGAGCAGTGTGTGTGTGAGTTATCAGTGTGGGCGGGGAGCAGTGTGTGGGGGCAGTGTGGGGGGAGCAGTGTGTGGGGGCAGTGTATGGGGAGCAGTGTGTGTGATTGAGCAGTGTGTGTGCGGAAGCAGTGTGTCTGGGGGCAGTGTGTGTGGGACACAGTGTGGGGGGAGCAGTGTGTGTGAGGGAACAGTGTGTGTGCGGAAGCAGTGTGTCTGGGGGCAGTGTGTGTGGGACGCAGTGTGGGGGGAGCAGTGTGTGTGAGGGAACAGTGTGTGTGCGGGAGCAGTGTGAGGATGGGTTCCCTGATGAGTCTGGTTCCTCTCAAGGTTTCTTCCTATCGCCATTAGGGAGTTTTTCCTTGCCAC